>BQNB010062245.1:13712-36155 GCA_026074375.1 Tanacetum coccineum
ATTTAGGGTTTAGGGTTAAGATTAGGGTTTTGGATTACTTAGGGTTTAGGATTAGGGTTTAGAAGTCATGCATTAAGTGTTTTTACCTTGTGCTAAAGTGGTGATAAGAAACTAAAGTGATTTTGGAGGTAAAATGACCTAGTTTGATTTTTATGCATACATGGCTTGTACATTGTGCTTTAGAAGTTTGTATACTAATTTTGGAGGGAAACATGTTATGCTAAATGAGTTTGTAACTTAAGCTAAGAAGGTGGTACAATTTATAAAAAGAAATGGAAGGAAAAATCTATTTTATATATTATGCTTAATTAGATTGTATCTTGTGCTTTGAAGGGTTGTACTAGAGTTTAGGAGGGAAAAGATATTCAAAATTTATGTATTATACACTTATATACATGCCTTGTTAGATTGTACATTTGGTTTTATATGTAAACATTACATATAATTAGGGTTTTGGTATAAATGCTAATGTTTAAAGTTGTTTGGATAAAATGTCATGGAAAATACGTTAAACAGATAACGTATTTGGTAAAAATGATATTAAGACATAGACTTGACATATTAGGATGTTTACATGATATAAACATAGTTATAGTTGGCATTGGTTGTTGTGTAAGCTCGTTTACTTTGGTTATGTAAACATTGTTACATAATGGAATGTGATAAAACGAAAAATTTCCCCTTACAAAGGTGATCATAATATAATAGGTAGATATTACATTGATGAAAATTTCGGGTTGTTATAGTCCCCTCAATTTTATTAAAACTCGACATAATTATCGTTATTAATCAACGATCGACGCATTATAAAACAATTACGTTATATAATTAACGTAACTTATCATCGACTAGCTTTTGAAGAAACTTAAAATCTTATCGTATCACCTTACTAGGGAATTTCATGTGAGGGGTTTACGATTTAAAGTGACCTGACTCCTCAAACGATACTACATGGCCTTTGGATTATGATAGTCCGAACAGTGATACAATACTTCCATAAATTAATAAATCAAACTAATACGTTAAACTTTATGAAGTTTTGAAACATAAACCATCACACTAAGACTTGACATATTACCCCAGGTTGCGTGACGTAGCTGTTACTTTCACTTGATATACTTTTGCTATCAATCAGATTTCCCCTGTTAAGGTGAGTTCATAGCCTCACATTTAACTCTTTTAAATGTTTCATAAACCCGGGAGGGGGATACATGCTATAAACCATGAATACAAGATATTTCTAAATGTATGTTATCTTGATATATTATTGCATCTGTTGTCTAAGTCCCTTTATGCCAAAAGACCCCCATCATCATGGACCATTAATCACTTATGAATGAACGCGAATATTATGGATAGGCCTATCGGGGTTGACAAATCCCGTTTGTGTTAGCCGGATAGGTAACCAAACGCACTATATTTGAAACTCATAGGTATATGGCAATTACCTACACGGGGGCCATTATCATTATATATATCATTATTGATATATACACTAGTCAGTTTGAGTGCCATGAGCTTAGACGCAATAATACTATTTTCTATAATAATTGTACTCATTACAATTATTACACTTATGGGTGTATAATAACGTAACCCACTATTGAACTTGTATTCAAACTGTTTAACATAAACCTATGAATTTCACTCAACCTTTGTGTTGACTTTTAGTATGTTTATCTCAGGTAACTGAGCACCTTATGGCACGGAGTGGCACGGACTTGAAGATGGCTAAACTGTTATCATTTAAACTTTATGTTTTCATGTAGATTTTGGGACCTCTGTTTGTAAAAACTCTGATGAAATAATGAATGATAACTTATCTTTTAAAAACATCTATTTTGAGTCATTTTCTATTATTATTACTGTTGTGCTATGAAATAATACCCTAGATTAGCTTCCGCTGCTATATGTAAAAAATAGGGGTGTTATATATATGGTATTTGAGTGCGTTAATTTGAAATTTTTTGAATTTACTAAGAAATTCTTGAAAATTCGCACTCAAATACTATATATATGCCTAATACTAGTCTTACACTACATATGTACACATTCTAAAATTCGTAATATACGAGAACTTGACCTTTTATGGAGAAGGACACAATATGACAAAGTCATATTATCTGTTCAAGCAGCCTGAAGTCATTTTCGTATTCTCTGCCTCCAACGAACTTTTCCAAATTCCTCATCAATCTCCTCTCGAACAACTGTTGATCTATCACCTTGATCATGATGCGGGGCCTTTTTCTGTCCAACTTACTCCATCTTCTCATTGGCAAGTAATCTACCCTCAGGTTGTTAGCAATATCATGAAGAACCCATCGAACAGATGTGAGTGTGCCGTTACAGAACTTGTAGAGTTCATCCGAGCACATTAACCTATTTCTCTTGAACTTATCTTAATAGATGATGCCTTGAGGGTTTTTGTATGCAGTGTATGGTATCAGATTGGGGATGTCAGATCTAAAAGTCTCAGGCTTGGTGATATTAAGTTTCTTCTGGTAGCTTTTGACTCCCAGTTGAAGGTCTTCCACCCACTTAAGGATAACAATGCATCTGGTAAACATCCTCAATGCTACATTCAGGTCGAAGATGACATCTTGCTCTAAGTTGGAGAGTTTCTTTTGGACCAAGAGAAGCAACAAATCTTCAATATCACGCAGATTAATCTTGGGAAGTCGCCTTCCTTGAACTTGTGTAGTGTTTGATCTTCTCTTTGAATGATAATCTCCTCTAAATAGCCATAATCATACCACTTCATCACTTTAACATGGGTTACTGCAATGATTCTTTTCCTGGAAAACACATCATGCTTTGACTCCCTGTTGATTCTGTAGCCATAAAAATTTTGTCGTTTAGGACCCCAGTGTGAGATACCTCACATAGCAAATTTATCGTAAGCTACCTTTACTAGACTCCATAACTCCAGAACCATGTCTTTGATGCCTTCAATATTGTCATACTTAGCAGCTTGGTTTTTTTTGTAGAAGTTGTGTATTTCTTGCAGGAACTTCCACCTTTCAGATATTCAAGATCATTGTTGAAGAAGTAGTCAGCAAAAACTACTTGACGACCTTGAGCTTCAATCAACGGCAACGGCTTGCTAAGGTCAAATGGATATTCATGGCCTTCAGGGTTGTTTCAATCAAGTTGATCAGTTATAGCTTTATAACAATCTTCAAAGTGATATTCCAGTTCCACGAAGCTTTTGCAAGTTCCTTTAAGAAGGTTGAAAGCTGGTCCCACCTAAATCTCTTATGTTAGATTATCAATCCTCGGATTGTGCATGACATATGTTGAGAATTAAATAGGAGTGCTCATCAGCTTGTCGAACGTGGGAGAAGGTTGTCTTGGTCTGGCAATGTTGCTGATCTATTTCTAAGGTGATCTAGAGTCAATAGACTTTCCATCATTCTAAGGACTTTTAGGAGTCGGAGGCTTGTTTGGTTTCTTGAACCAATCATCCATTAGAGTAGCCTTGACATTGGGTTGATCCTCAGTGTTAGCTCCTTGATCTTATGACATTTCTATGTCTGCAGTCTCAAACACTGGTTCCTCTACTTGCACATACTTGCCAGATGATTTTGGCTAAGACTTGGTGCCTTTGGATGAGCTTGTCTTAGTTTCTTTTGATTTTAATCCTTTTGATGGTTCAGCGTCCTTGCTCGTCTTTCGTTTCTTCAACCCTCGGTCTGATCCAGCGAAAGCGTCTTCATCTTTATCTTTATCGTCACAGTCTCTCTTTAAAGAATATACATTTCCATATGACGAGAAGAGATCTTTGTCAAGATTGTAAGATTTGACCAGTCCTTCATAGAGTTCTTTATGTTCAGGAGCAGTCTTGTATGATTCACTTCTCTCCTTTTTGTCGAGAAGAATCTTCTTTAATTCAAACTCTGTAAGTGACTCTGCTGCCTCATATGTAGACTTAGGTTGAGAATAAGATTTAGCCAAGACGACATTCTCAAGTGATTCATTGATTGTACTCTGTATTACAGGAGTGGCAAAGTCTTATACTTCCTTAGGTAGAGTTTGAGGCAGTAGACTTTTGACTTCATCCTTGATAATGTCTTTTACTGATTTCTCAACAACATCTATGTATAACTTCCTCTCTTATTGAGCTTTCTTTTCAAAATCCTTAGTGTAAGACTTGAGAGCTATTCTAGTAGCATATCCAATTCTTGTGCTTAGAAGGTCATCTACCATTGTTGGAAGTTGAGATTTAAGAGATTCGAGGAGTTGTGTAGAATGGTTAGCTTGTTTGAGTTGGGACAACTCCATTTCCAATGTAGAGACTCTTTGATCAAATCCAAATAGAGAAGAAAAATCCAGAAGTGCAGGAATTGAGGTTGTAGTTGGAATGGTTATTGGTGTAGGGGATGGTGTCATCAGTTGTGGATGAGGAGTGATCATTAATATAGTTGGAGGAACGGTTGTAGCATGTGCACTAGTAGTTTCTGGGATAGTCGTCACAGGTACAGTGAGAAGAGAGAGTGCTTGAGTGCCAAATTCTTCCCGACGACTCTTGACATTCATCATAGAAGCAACTTTATCAACGGCTAGTGGAACATTTTCAAAGATGAGAAATTTGCTAGAAAAGTCAGATGAAACAAAGGAGCTTTGTTTAGAACTATCAGTCTTCTGTGAAGAAGTGAGTATCACATGTGCATCTTCTATGACTTGCTTAAATGACTTTTCTTGAGAAACATTCTGATCAGCATCAGTCATCTCTTCATCACCTTTCCTTTCTTGTTCTTGTTCTACTCCTAACGATCTCACGTCCACATCCTTATACAAATCATCATCCTCTTCTTCAAACACATTTTCATTATCATCATCAGATGCATACTCTTCATCATGTTCTTCTTCATTATGGTCTTTTAGAGTTAAGGAAAGATTCACATCATCATCATCTGAATCAGTCCTTTCATTATCATCAGCATCAGAATTACCATCATCACTGTCATCCTTATCATTATCACCTTTACTGTCATCATCACTGTCATCATCATTATCATCTTCACTCTCAGAGTCATATTTGGGTACATCGGGAACCCCTGTTTAGGACTAGTTCCTTCATTTGTAACAAATGTCTTAGTTGTTTCTCATCAGGAACCCCTGATTCAAAATCAGTTCCATCACCTGATCCACTTGCTTGAGAGATATGATAGTCTTTCTTGCTTCACTTTGTGGCCTCCTTGAGTTGAGCTGCTTCCGATAGAGCTACATCAGAAAGTATTTCTATACCTTTACTTCTATCAGCCTTAGCAGGTGCTTTCTTCTTCGATACAAACATACCCAGAGTATCTCTTATGGCAAAACCTGCTGTTGGCGTAGTAGAAGACTTCTTGGCAGGTCTCTTAACTCTTTTACCCTTCTTGACAGGTGATGACATCAAATAACATCACTTTATTATATCATTTATCCCATCTTTTTAGCCCACTTTTATATAATTATTGCATAATTTAGTACTTAATTTCTTTAAAGTTGATAAATGCAGTAATTCAGGAGTGTTTTATGAAGAGAAGCTAAAAGGCGCATAAATTGGAGCTAAAACGAAGATATTTGAAGATTGCTGATTTCTGACCAATATGTTGTATCCAACAAAAGAGATACGGCGTATCAGCGCCTGACTTCACAAGAAAACGCGTTTGACCAATTCCCAATACGGCGTATCCCTCCTGTCTACATACGTCGTATCCATGAAGATAACTATTCGAAGATACAGTAAATCAAGTAAATTGAGAATGATATCACTGATTTATTATGAACGTAGCGCGCACTCTAAGGAATCCAGCCTAATACGCCGTATCGACCTTTCTAGATACGGTGTATCGAGTCTTTTTCAGACACTATAAATAGAGGACTCAAAAACAAGTTTTCAGTATGCAATATCATATTCTTTATACCATACTCATTAAAGATGAATTTTAGAAGAGAATATCAGCCACTAAGGTTAAGAGTTGATCACGAATCCATAGAAGACTTCGTGTAATTTTTACTCTCTTAATCGTTCGATTTTCAATTGTTTGATTATGCTTGTATAATTACAATGGTTGTGGGCTAATACCTTCGGGTATTAGCCATCTTAATGAAAGTTCAATTTTTGGTTTGTTTTAAAATTGATTTCTTAATTTATCTTTGATTGTTTAATTATGTTTATCACCTCATACTTGTTTATGTGTTTGAATATGCGACCTATCATTCAACTGGGTCTAGTGATACCTAAAAAATAATCTAGATACCAGGATAGCTCTCCATATCGTGTTTTATATTATTGGACCAATAGGATCACAAATAACGTTCTGTCTTTGTCTTTAAATTATGAGCTTAGTTGGACCGGTAGGTGACCCGTTTAGACCGTAGGTGACTCCTTTAATGTTTCAGCAATCATGCTCTAATTAACAGATAAAGAGTTTAATAGTGTGACTACCAATAGATAAAAAAACCGTCAAACAATAGTGGTAAATTTACCCATTGGGCCTAGTTTTAACAATCACCACTGCTGTTTGATTTCCCTAAGATAGATTATAATTAAAACGAAAGATGCTTATGCGAATGGCTTTTAATTGTGACATGATTAATTGTTCCTAGGTCTTAGGATGATGACCCGCCTAAGTCTTAAGAATGATATGCCGCTTCGAGATAAGTAAATCATTACACTAAAACAAACAAACCAACAATGAACCGGATTTAATATGGCTAATATAGTTTTCTATCATTTGGCTGTTACCCGCTTTTATATCATCTGATTGTTTCTTCTTTGTTTGGGGGGGGTTTTATTTGTATTAAATTGATATTTGTTTTTTCCATTAATCCTGTCCAGTCTCTCAGATAAAAACCCCCCATATCATTAACAACGCAATATAGCATAGTTGTAACCAGTAATATACTAATATAAAATACAATAAATAATATAGGATTAATGTTTCCACTCGTTAGTGTTCGACACCCGACTTACCCGCGAACTCCATCTGAACGGGGTACAACTGCTCATTAAAGTGTTGTTTAGGTTTGTCGGCTCAAATATAAATTTAAAACTTAATTAATCGAATAATTGACCCTACACACAGCACACAGTTTTTTTGGCGCCGCTGCCAAGGAGTGAATCAATTAAACCTTATTATTATTAGTATTTATAACCATTAATTAATTTAGTTTAGAGTAATCTAATTATTTAAATTCTATTTGTATTTATTCGCATTGTGTGTTTTAATTTCCTCATTTAATTGTTTTTAAATACTATTCTGTTCCGACTGATCACTTGATACGCCGTATCCACCAGTTGGATACGACGTATCACACCTTCTACTCAGAACAGCATATTGTGTTTTACAGTCTAAACGGCGTATCTGCTCTCCAAACAATACGGCGTATTCCTTGAACTCTATACGACGTACTAGCATTTAACAGACCTATACGGCGTATTCACATCAATTGAATACGTCGTATCTGTCATCTGATACAGTAACAGTAGTAATTTTTTGTTTTTGATTTCCTGTTTTATGTGTTCCCTTCTCCAAAGGCACACCCTACTGATTATTTGTGCTTAATTTCAGGAAACCGATTGACAAAGAAACCACCATGGCGGAACCTAAAGACTACATCACCGCTACCCGAAAGAACTTTGTCTCTAATGACAATGAAGGAAGAATGGTCGAGAAATGTATCGTTGAAATACAAGGAACATTCTTGGTGAAAATACACGATGACGCTTTTAATATGAATATTGGGGAAAACTTGTTCAAACACATCAATAAGTTTCTCGAAATTGTTGGGCTAATCAAAATCAATGGGTTGACTCAAGACCGATTCAGACTTAGTTTTTTCCCTGTTTCACTCGTAGGAGCTGCAAGTGAATGGTTTACAAAGGAGTGTTTAGGCTCAATCACTACTTGGGATAACATGGTCGAAAATTTCATTATGATATTCCACCATCTTTCTGATCATGATGAAGAAGAAGAAACCGAGGAGGACGACAACCCAAACGAAACGGACAATGTTCCTGAAATATTCAAGATAGAAGGAAACCTGTTTGACTTTGAGACACCCTTGTGTGTGGCATTCTACGAATTTAACTACCTTCTAAAAATCGATGCTGATCTGTTCACTTATGATGTCTAAAACTTAAAAATTATGATGAATACGAACAAGAGTTGAAAAATGTCACAAAAAGGGTACCGAAGAGCCATGGTCAAAAAATGGGGTATCATACCAACTATGTGATCACATATGCGAACCATACCATTTTAAAAATGGAAATACTAAATGGCCCACGTGTACTTCTGATATTGATGGGTTTTGTAATGGTAGGGAACTACCGGGAATGGTTCGAATATGAAGCAGGAACCATTTCCCCAGATCACAGGGGTATATGAACTATTTATGATAGATGGAAAACTGAAGGAAGAAACCTTAGCGCTTAAGGCTAAAATTAAAGGATCATAGGGAGACGCGACTCCCGGGGTTATGAAATTTTGCAAATGGTTAAAGGACAACTTTGAAAACTTCCACGAGATAGATTATAATGTACTGGTAAAATTGCAAGAATGCTGGTGGAAGGTGAATGCTCACGAGATATCCCCATTTACTCGTATGGAAAAACTCAGACGGGGACCATACGCAAATAAGAAAACCGAATGGGCCAGTAATCCTTATCTTGACGTCAACCTTGTATTTGGAAGAGATTATGAAGCAAGAAACGTCGGTGACACTCAAAAGAATCAAGGACATAAAGAAAAAAATGGTAATCCAAACCTTGAACCATCGAACTGCAAAATCAGGAGATTCGCGATGATGAAGTACTCATTCGATGATGACGAGGATTATATTACTATAAAAGAGTCTGAATACCTTAACCATTCAAAGGATAGCCTCGATGCTTAATCAAGAACTTTTTACTGTCTTATAGATAAAGGCTGGGTCGTACGACACCTGATAATAAAGATACAAAGAAGAAAAAGGTCAAACTTAAGACCAGCTAAACAAAAGTGCTTCCAAGAGACAACCCCAGTCATTTTTTATTGGTTTTATCCGCATTTTAATTGTTTGTTGGCATGAGTACTTCTCCCAGACACACGAACAACGTATAAACTGTCCGACGTTATCAGTATTTAATCTTAATATTTATTTCCGAGTACTATTAATTGTTTTTTATACAGGGAACCATCAGCGTAACCGAGGTTTGGGAATACGGCGGATTGATCCCTAGTACAGTTGTGTGTTTAATTGTTTTCTTGTACCATTATAGCGAGATAGAATTTGCACTTGTCTTCTAATCTTTTATGCAGGACCTTGCTGAAACTATGATATATTCCAAAAAAGAAATGTGTTGAACTTATCCGGGCATTCTGAAGCCCTAGTCAACATACCTTTTTACTCAAGGACTCATCATGGAGAATTATCACAAGCAAAACATCAGGGAGTTTTCCATTCTAATTCTATTTTCCCTTATTATTTAATTGTTTTATCTATACAACGAGGACGTTGTATAATTTAAGTGGGGGATGGAGAATTAGAACGTACTTGTCTTCTTTTTTACAAAATAACATGCAAAGTGCTTAAAAACGGCCAAAATTAATTTTTTTTCAGCATGACTTTTGTAAAAATCACTAGTTACATTACCTAGCGCACTATAACCCTTGATACATATTGTGAGAATTAAGCCTATTCTGTTTCCAACTATTTACTAAAAATTCCACAAAATTATGAGTGTGCCGGTGATGTAGTAGACTTTAGAACTTGGCCTGGTATATCACTCGAGACCGCAATGATTAGTACTATGGATTTAGATGGAGGAACATGTTCAACTGATAAATTTCTAGGATTAAACCAAATAGCCTACATGTCGTAAAATTAACTAACTACACTGTTAGTTATCTCCTACCATTAACCCTTTGTTTTACGCTCATTTATAAGTAAATATCCCTAAACAACCTGTGACCATTCCTTTCTTTTTCTGTATTGAGCACCAACATATTATATGTGTTTTGTGTACACCTTTGACCGTATCCTACCGGGTAGATTAAGCTAGTTTAAACATTGTTGCTAGTTGCTTCGTGTAAAGGTTTTGTAATTTCCTGTGTCAAAGTGAAATTTTTCTATCTCGTAATAGGCGGGAAATTGCACAATGCAATGGGAAAATTATGTAGCTCGTAAGTTTTGCTACTATCCGCAATTATAATCTTGTCGAAGAAGAAGTACTACAAGGAAAAGATTATCCAGATGAATTATGATAGTGAAGACGGTGGAATTAAACCGAGATTTATGATGTATTGTTTTTTAAAAAAAGAGAGAAAAAGCAAAAAAAAAAGAAGGAAGAAACATAGTCGATTCAAAAGAAGTGTATACCGAAGGAATTACTTGGAAGGATCGATTATTCGTTGATACGATACAAAAATCAACAATGTAAAGTCTTGTAAAAAGTGGCCGATATCACCACTGGTTCTGTAAAAGTTTGTAAAGAGCAGGATGTAAGGGAAGTTGACCATTTTAGGAACGCCAACTTAGGTTGTCTTTGTCATTTCGGTGATCGAGGCGTTTGTATATATGTTTGAGTCTTTGTGATGGAATGGTCGGGGGAAGTTACTAGCAACCGTACCTTATTTGGTGGCTTTAATCTAGTTGTTTCATGAATTTTGTTTAACACCCATTTTACTTCCCTTTCCTAGCAACTAACCTTAATGTCCACTCGAACGAGGACTTGTTCGAACATGCATGTCTATTCCGTCATTACGGCCATCTATGCATGTCTTAGCTGCCTTATTGGATGACGTCTTTCGGTGAAAGTTAGAAGCTCCTTACCCAATATCATTCTTCATCCTAACCGCTGGTTAAACACGAACAGGGATGTGATCGGATTGTATGTGTCTATTTTCGTTGTTAACTTCCGTGTATGTACGATACAACTGCCTGTGGTGTCCGACTTATGGTGAAATATTGGTGAATGATCAACCCCCTAAGCCTTCTTAACCCAATTTAGCTTTTGAATTTTTTCTCCTTAGCTTTAGCGGTGGAGATGTGTATCCTTGCCAAGCTTATGATACGAAGCTAATCACGACTGAGCAAGTGGACGTTCGACATAAATATTGCACCCTAGTTTCGTATAAGTGATCTGAGTGTTTTTCATTTCAATTTTCGGGAGGAGCTGTGGTTATGTACATGTGATTAGGACATAACATATAGTACGAGCAGTAGTTATTTGTCGGTGTGATTGTATGCTTAAAAAAACGAAAAATCCTAAACTTGCGGTTGAGGACACATTTTCCATAAACTAAAAACTTTTTCTAAGGGTCCTACTTGAGGACAAGTAGGATTCAAGTGGGGGGATATTTGATGACATCAAATAACGTCACATTATTATATCATTTATCCCATCTGTTTTGCCCACTTTTATATAAATATTACATAATTCAGTACTTAATTGCTTTAAAGTTGATAAATGCTGTAATTCAGGAGTGTTTTGAGAAGACATGCTAACAGGCGCATAAATTGGAGCTAAAACAAAGATATTTGAAGATTGCTGATTTCTGACCAATACGTCGTATCCAACAAAAGAGATATGACGTATCAGCGCCTGACTTCACAAGAAAACGCGTTTGACCAATTCCTAATATGGCGTATCCCTCCTGTCAACATACGCCGTATCCATGAAGATAACTATTCGATGATACAGTAAATTAAGTAAATTGGGAATGATATCACTGATATATTATGAACGTAGCGTGCACTCTAAAGAATCCAGCCCAATACGCCGTATTGACCTTGCCAGATACGGTGTATCGAGTCTTTTTCAGACACTATAAATAGAATACTCAAAAATGATTTTTTGGTGTGCAATATCATATTCTTTATACCATACTCATTAAAGATGAATTTTAGTAGAGAAGATCTGCCACCAAGGTCAAGCATTGATCACGAATCTATGGAAGACATCATGTAATTTTTACTCTCTTAATCGTTTGATTTTCAATTGTTTGATTACGCTTGTATAATTACAATGGTTGTGGGCTAATACCCTGCAGGTGAAAGTTGAGGGGTTATTTTGAAACATTTTGGGTCTTGTTGACTTTTGTTGACCCAAATTGACTAGAGTTGACTATAGATTTGACTTTTTCTGGCTTTGGCTTCCGACTTTTGTACACTCTTCCGTTCTCGTGTCCGTGCTTGCTTGTTTTTGATGGTTTTTTTGTGATTTCTGATATATCCGTACCTGCACACACAGAACACAGAAACAAGCACATTTTTGCCATTTTTAGACTGTTTTGGGTTTATTTGGGTTATTTTAGGTACAAACGGATATGTGTATCTTACACTTATCAGCAATCATGCTCTTGATTAACTGATAAAGATTTAAATAGTGGAATACTGGTATATAAAACACCGTCAAACAATAAGTGGGTAAAGTCCCGTTGGGCTAGGGTTTTAACAGGATCACCACTGCTTTGATTCCCTAAGATAGATTATAATTAAATTAAAGGATGCTTTATGCGGACGCGTTAATTGTGACAGGATTAATTATGTCTAGGTTTTAGGATGATGACCTGCCTAAGTCTTAAGAATGATATGCCACTTCGAGATAAGTAAATCATTGCACTAAAACAAACAAACCAGCATTGAACCGGATTTAATATGGCTAATACAGTTTTCTATCAAATTGGCTTGTATCGCTTATCTATCTTCTGCTTTTCTTCTTTTGTGTTTATTGTGTATTGAATTGATATTTGTTTCCACCAAACCTATGCCAGTCTCTCAGGCTGAAAAACCTCCCATATCATTAGACAACATATATAGCATAGGTTTAACCAGTAAATTGACTAATTAAAATACTAATAGAATATAGGATTAATGTTCCACTCTTAGTGTTCGACACCCTACTTACCGCGAACTCCATCTTGACCGGGTACACTACTCGTTAAAGTGTTGTTTTAGGTTTGTCGGATAAATATAAATTTAAAACTTGATAATCAAATAATTAACCCTACACGACAGCACATCAGCAATCTTAATGAAGATTTAATGTTTGGTTTGTTTTAAAATCGATTTACTTAATTTATCGTTGAAAGTTTAATTATGTTTATCACATGATACTTGTTTACGTGTTTGAATATGCGATCTATCATTCAACTGGGTCTAGTTACTCCTAACAAGTGAGCTAGATACTGGGATAACTCTCCATATCGTGTTTTATATTACTGGACCAATAGGATCACAAATAACGTTTTGTCTTTGTCTTTAAATTAAGAGCTTAGTTGGACCGGCAGGTGACCCGTAATCTTTCAACAAGTCTGTTCTTGATTAATTGATTAAGATTTGAATAGTGGACTACTAGTATATAAAATACCGTCAAACAGTAAGTGGATAAAGTCCCGAAGGGCTAAGGTTTATCAAGATCACCATTGCTATAATCCTTAGATAGATTATAATTAAACTAAAAGGATGCTTTATGCGGATGCATTAATTGTGACAGGATTCAATGTGTCTAGGTCATAGGATGATGTCCTGCCTAATTCTTAAGAATGATATGCCGCTTCGAGATAAGAAATCATTGCACTAAATAAACAAACCATCATTTAATCGGATTTAATATGGCTAATACATTTTTCTATTATTTGGCTTGTACCGCTCTTTTATCTTCTGATTGTTTTCTTGCATGTTTATTGTGTTTAGAATTGATTATTGTCACCATAAAACCTGTGCCGGTCTCTCAGGCTGAAAACCCCTGTATCCATTAGAAGCATATATAGCATAGGTTTAACAAGTAATTAGAATTAACTTAAGTAGAAGTAAATAAAACACTGATATTATAAGGTTAACAATGTTGCTCTTAGTGTTTGACACCCTACTTACCACGAAACTCCACCCGATCGGGTACACTGCCCGTTAAAGTGTTGTTTTAGGATAATTCGGCTAAATATAAATGTAAAACTTGGTAATCAATAAATTGACCCTACACGACAACACATCAGTTGTGCATTGCATCACTAGGTCCATGATGTCAGTCTTCAATGTCAGCAATCATCTTTGTGATTCTGACAGCAGATGTATTGACCCGGTTTCTGCCTAAGTGTAAAGAGGGCTTCTTTCTTTTCACCCTTTATCTTAACTTTTCTTTTTAATTCTTCAACCCCTTCAATGCTTACCGAGACATCATAACTAGTAACTTGTTGGGTTTGTTCCAGTACTAGCTCCATCTCAGTCGGCACTTTTCCCTTAATCTCACTTTACTCATTTTTTCATAACTAAGGACTTCTACACTATCTAGTGGAATATCCCTGGGTAGATCCCTCCAGTTCTAGCTGGATCATGGGAATGAATACCTAAACTTAACCACCTTATAACTCTAATACAGAAATTTAAATGATCGATCTTTGGTAAATACACATTTCAGCCAACATGTAACCATTTGCTCCCCCTTCATATGTGCATCGATTAATCGTAAGAGTTTAGCACATATATGGGATAACGTACACTAGAGATCTTAAAATTCACATCTTTAGCCATATATTTTAATCACATTTTCTCCCCTTATCAAAAATGTCAAGTCTCTTGATATTTTGGATATCAATTGATTCAAATATTCATGGTTTCAGGGAAAAAATGTGCAATTATTAACAAGCCTATTATTAGAACATTTTAATGCTCCCCTTTAATTTTTGAGGGTATTATATGGTATTTAATTGCGTTAATTTGAAATTTTTTGAATTTACTAAGAAATTCTTGAAAATTCGCACTCAAATACTATATATGTGCCTAATACTAGTCTTACACTACATATGTACATATTCACAAATTCGTAATATACACGAACTTGACCTTATATGGAGAAGGACACAATATGACAAAGTCATATTGTCCGTTCAAGCAGCCTGAAGTCATTTCCACATTCTCTGCCTCCAACGAACTTTTCCAAATTCCACATCAATCTTCTCTCGAACAGCTGCTGATCTATCGCCTTGATCATGATATGGGACCTTTTTCTGTCCAAGTTACTCCATCTTCTCTTTGGTAAGTAATCCATCCTCAGGTTGTTAGCAATATCATGAAGAACCCGTCGAACAGATGTGAGTGTGCCGTCACAGAACTTGTAGAATTCATCCGAGCGCATTAACCTGTTTCTCTTGAACTTATCTTAATAGATGATGCCTTAAGGGTTTTTGTATGTAGTGTATGGTGTCAGTTTGGGGATGTCAGATCTGAAAGTCTCAGGCTTGGTGATATTAAGTTTCTTCTGGTATCTTTCGACTCCCAGTTGAAGGTCTTTCACCCGTTTAAGAATAATAATACATCTGGTAAACATCCTTAATGCTACATTCAGGTCGAAGATGACATCTTGCTCTAAGTTGGAGAGTTTCTTTTGGACCAAGAGAAGCATCAAATCTTCAATATCACACAGATTAAGTCTTGGGAAGTCGCATTCCTTAAACTTGTGTAGTGTTTGATCTTTTCTTTGAACGATAATCTCCTCCAAATAGCCATTACCATACCACTTCATCACTTTAACATGGGTTACTGCAATGATTCTTTTCTTAGAGAACACATCATGCTTGGACTCCTAGTTTCTTGTGTAGCCATAGAAATTTTGTCGTTTAAGACCCCTATGTGAGATACCCCACATAGCAAATTTGTCACAAGCTACCTTTACTGGACTTCATAACTCCAGAACCATGTCTTCAATGCCTTGGTTTTTGTTATAGAAGTTGTGTATTTCCTACTAGAACTTCCACCTTTCAGATATTCAAGATCGTTGTTAAAGAAGTAGTCAGCAGGTACTACTTGACGACCTTGAGTTTCAATCAACGGCAACGGCTTGCTAAGGTTAAATGGATATTTATGGCCTTCAGGGTTGTTCCAATCAAGTTGATAAGTTACGGCTTTATAACACTCTTTAAAGTGATATTCCAGTTCCATAAAGCTTTTGCATGTTCCTTTAAGAAGGTTGAAAGCTGGTCCCACCAAAATCTCTTATGTCAGATTATCAATCTTCAGATTGTGCATGACATATGCTTAGAAGTCAATAGGAGTGCTCATCAGCTCGTCTAACGTGCGAGGAGGTTGTCTTGCTTTGGCAATGTTGCTGATCCATTTCTGAGGCGATCTAAAGTCAATATACTTTCCATCATTCTAAGGACGTTCATGAGTCGGAGGCTTGTTTGGTTTTTGGAACCAATCATCCATTAGAGTAGCCTCGACATTGGGTTGATCCTCAGTGTCAGCTCCTTGATCTTATGGCATTTTCCTGTCTGCAGTCTCAAATACTGGTTCCTCTGCTTGCACATACTTGCCAGATGATTTTGGCTGAGACTTGGTGCCTTTGTATGAGCTTGTCTTAGATTCTTTTGATTTTAAGCCTTTTGGTGGTTCAGCGTCCTTGCTCGTCTTTTGTTTCTTCAACCCTCAGTCTGATCCAGCGAAAGGGTCTTCATCTTTATCTTTATCGTCACGATCTCTCTTTAAAGAATATACATTTCCATACGACGAGAAGAGATCTTTGTCAAGATTGTAAGATTTGACAAGTCCTTCATAGAGTTCTTTGTGTTCAGGAGCGGTCTTGTATGATTCACTTCTCTCCATTTTGTCGAGAAGAATCTTCTTCAATTCAAACTCTGTAAGTAACTCTGCTGCCTCATATGTAGACTTAGGTTGAGAATAAGATTTAGACAAGACGACATTCTTAAGTGATTCATTGATTGTACTCTGGACCACAGGAGTGGCAAAGTCTGATACTTCCTTAGGTAGAATCTAAGGTAGTAGACTTTTGACTTCATCCTTGATAATGTCTTTTACTGATTTCTCAACAACATCTATGTATAACTTCCTCTCTTATTGAGCTTTCATTTCAAAATCCTTAGTGTAAGACTCGAGATCTGTTCTAGTAGCATATCTAATTCTTATGCTCAAAAGGTCATCCACCATTGTTGGAAGTTGAGATTTAAGAGATTCGAGGAGTTATGCAGAATGGTCAGCTTGTTTGAGTTGGGACAACTTCATTTCCAATGTAGAGACTCTTTGATCAAATCCAAACAGAGAAGAAAAATCTGGAAGTGCAGGAATTGAGGTTGTAGTTGGAACGGTTGTTGGTGCAGGGAATGGTGTCGTTAGTTGTGGAGGAGGAGTGATCATTGATATATTTGGAGGAACGGTTTTAGCATGTGTCGTAGCAGTTTCTGAGATAGTCATCACAGGTACAGTGAAAAGAGAGGGTGCTTGAGTGCTTGATTCTTCCTGATGACTTTTGACATTTATCATAGAAGCAACTTTATCAACGGCTAGTGGAACATTTTCCAAGATGAGAAATTTTCTAGCAAATTGGATGAAACAGAAGAGCTTTGTTTAGAACTATCAGTCTTCTGTGAAGAAGTGAGTGTCACTTGTGCATCTTCTATGACTTGCTTATATGAATTTTATTGAGAAACATTCTGATCAGTATCAGTCATCTCTTTATCACCTTTCCTTTCTTGTTTTTGTTCTACTCCTAACGATCTCATGTACACATCCTTATACAGATCATCATCCTCTTCTTCAAACACATTTTCATTATCATCATCAGATTCATACTATTCATCATGTTCTTCTTCGTCATAGTATTTTAGAGTTAAGGAAGGATTCTCATCATCATCATCTGAATCATTCCTTTCATTATCATCAGCATCAGAATTACCATCATCATTTCTGTCAGCCTTGTCATCATCACCTTTACTGTCACCATTACTGTCATCATCATTATCATCACCGTCACCCCATGATTCATTTTCACTCTAGGAGTCATATGTAGGTACATCGGGAACCCCTGGTTTAGTACCAGTTCCTTCATCTATACCAGATGTCTTGGTTGTTTCTCACCAGGAACCCCTGATTCAAAATCAGTTCCATCACCTGAGCCACTTGCTTGAGAGATATGATAGTCTTTCTTGCTTCTCTTTATGGCCTCCTTGAGTTGAACAACTTCCTATAGAGCTACATCGGAAAGTATTTCTATACCTTTACTTCTCTCAGCCTTAGCAGGTGCTTTCTTCTTTGATACATACACACCAGGAGTATCTCTGATGGCAACACCTACTCTTGGCGCAGTAGTAGACTTCTTGGCAGGTCTCTTAACTCTTTTACCCTTCTTGACAAGTGATGACATCAAATAACGTCACTTTATTATATCATTTATCCCATCTGTTTTGCCCACTTATATATATATATATATATATGTATATATATTGCATAATTTAGTACTTAATTGCTTTAAAGTTGATAAATCCAGTAATTCATGAGTGTTTTGTGAAGACTAGCTAAAAGGCGCATAAATTGGAGCTCAAACAAAGATATTTGAAGATTGCTAATTTTTGACCAATATGTTGTATCCAACCAAAGAGATACGACATATCAGCGCCTGACTTCACAGGAAAACGCGTTTCACCAATTCCCAATACGACGTATCCCTCCTGTCTACATACGCCGTATCCATGAAGATAACTATTCGAAGATATAGTAAATCAAGTAAATTAGGAATGATATCACTGATTTATTATGAACGTAGCACGCACTCCAAGGAATCCAGCCCAATACGCCGTATCTACCTTGCCAGATACGGCGTATCGAGTCTTTTTCAGACACTATAAATAGAAGACTCAAAAACAAGTTTTCAGTGTGCAATATCATATTCTTTATACCATACATTAAACACGAATTTTAGAAGAGAAGATCAGCCACCAAGGTCAAGCATTAATCACGAATCCATAAAAGACATCGTGTAATTTTTACTCTCTTAATCGTTCGATTTTCAATTGTTTGATTACGCTTGTATAATTACAACGGTTGTGGGCTAATACCAGCGGGTATTAGCCATCTTAATGAAAGTTCAATGTTTGGTTTGTTTTAAAATCGATTTCTTAATTTATCGTTGATTGTTTAATTATGTTTATCACCTCATACTTGTTTATGTGTTTGAATATACGACCTATCATTCAACTGAATCTAGTGATACCAAAAAAGTAGTCTAGATACCGGGATAGCTTTCCATATGGTGTTTTATATTATTGTACCAATAGGATCCCAAATAACGTTCTTTCTTTGTCTTTAAATTATGAGCTTAGTTGGACCGATAGGTGACCCCTTTATGTTTCAGTAATCATGCTCTTAATTAACTGATAAAGATTTGAATAGTAGACTACTAGTATATAAAACATCGTCAAACAATAAGTGGGTAAAGTCCCGTTGGGCTAGGATTTTAACAGGATCTCCACTGCTTTAATTCCTTAAGATAGATTATAATTAAACTAAAGGATGCTTTATGCGGACGCATTAATTGTGACAGGATTAATTGTGTCTAGGTCTTAGGATGATGACCCGCCTAAGTCTTAAGAATGATATGCCGCTTCGAGATAAGTAAATCATTGCACTAAAACAATCAAACCATCATTGAACAGGATTTAATATGGCTAATACAGTTTTCTATCAAATTGGCTTGTACCGCTTTTCTATCTTCTGCTTTTCTTCTTTTGTGTTTATTATGTATTGAATTGATATTTGTTTCCACCAAACCTGTGCCAGTCTCTCAGGCTGAAAAACCCCCTATATCATTAGACAATGTATATAGCATAGGTTTAACCAGTAAATAGACTAATTAAAATACTAATAGAATATATGATTAATGTTCCACTCTTAGTGTTCGACACCCTACTTACCGCGAACTCCATCTTGACCGGGTACACTGCTCGTTAAAGTGTTGTTTTAGGTTTGTCGACTAAATATAAATTTAAAACTTGATAATTAAAAAATTGACCCTACACGGCAGCACATTAGGTTTTTGGCGCCGCTGTCAGGGAGTGAATTAATTAAACCTTATTTTTATTAGTATTTCTAACCTTTAGTTAGTTTAGTTTAGTGTAATCTAATTATTTAAATTCTGTTTGTATGTATTCGCATTGCATGTCTTAATTATTTGTTTAAATTCCTGCATTTAATTGTTTTCTTAATAGCCCATTCTGGTATGTTATACGGCGTATTCATCTAATTGAATACGGCGTACCCTTTTCTGATACAGCGTATCAAGTTCCTGCTGACCATACGACGTATTCATTCATCCATATACGGCGTATCGAAAGCAGTCGCTTATGTTCCTGTAAATTTTTAATTCCATTAGAATAACTTTACTTTGAATTATGTCTTTCATGACAGGGACATTGCTTGACCCATTCCAATTTTCCTACCCTAAAAGAGAATTACCAATGGAAGAAATAGTGAATAAATTTATTGAAGAAGGAAAGCGAGAACAAGAGGAAATAGAGGCATTCATTAGAGAATTCAGAACAACCAACGAGCTCCTCCTTAAAGAAAGAAACAACTCGCTAAGCAAACTTGAATTCAAAATATACGAGTTGTCAAGGGCAATCAATAAAGCCCAAATGGTAGGTTATAAGGCCAAAGGAGTAACCATTAGAGGAGGAAAATCCATAACCGAACCCATTAGCGACAACAATAATACCAATAAACACCCGTTACCCATTCACGAAGAACCAACAACACTAGAGAAAATCCCCACCAACACCAAACCAAGAACGAACTATCGAACTACAACCATCATCGATACCTTTTCCTCACAGGTTGAGAAAGGAAAAAGAGGAAGCCCAACAAAGAAAATTCCTAGAAAATCTCAAACAACACCATATAAACATCCCCTTTATCGAAGCTCTTGCATAAATGCCAAAGTACGCTAAGTTTCTAAAGGGTCTACTATCGAACAAAACAAGATTAGAGGAGGCCTGCACCGTAACAATGAATGAAAGATGCTCTGTAGTCCTGTTAAATAAACTCCCATCTAAAGAAAAAGACCAAGGAAGCTTTACTATTCCATGCGATATTGGACATTTACATATTGATAATGCTTTAGCAGACTTGGGAGCTAGTATAAGCCTAATGCCTTACATAATGTATGAAAAACTAGGCCCATAGGAACCAAAACCAACAAGAATGAGCTTGGAACTAGCAGACAGATGCATATAGTACCCGTGAGGAATAGCAGAAGACGTACTCATAAAGATCGATAAATTCGTCCTCCCTATTGATTTTGTTATCCTAGACATGCGGGAAGACTCTAGAATTCCGATATTGGGAAGACCATTTCTTGCAACCGCCCGAGCTATGATAGATGTATTTAATAAAAAGATAACACTCAGGGTAGGAAGCGAAGAAGTGATTTTTAACGTTGACCAATCAATGAAAAAATCTCGTACTGAGGACGATGAATGTTACGGAATCGACGATCTAGACACGGTCATACAATCTGCAACCCAAGAACTACTGGAAAACGACCGACTTAATGAAAACCTGGAAGAAGACATCGGTCAACACGATTTGGAAAAGTGTGATTCTGACTCTGAGACACCAATACGGCGTATCAAACCTATTAATACGCCGTATTCACAGGAAACACAAGGACATAACATAACGCAAAACGAACATCTCTATTTCGCTAGTGCAATTTAAATTGATGAAAAAAGACCAGAACTCAAAGACCTGCCTTCTCACTTAGAGTATGCGTACTTAAAAGGAGATAAATCTTGTCCAGTAATTATTTCGTCTAAACTAACGGAGAAAGAGAAAGTTTTACTTTTATGGGTTCTAGAGAAATGAAAGGGAGCAATCGCTTGGAAGATGTCAGATATTAAGGGAATAAGTTCGTCATTTTGCACTCATAAAATCTTAATGGAGGAAAGCTTCAAGACTGTTATCCAACCTCTGAAACGTCTAAATCTAAAGGTCCAAGATATGGTTAAAAACAAGATCGTCAAGCTGCTTGATTCAGGACTAATTTACCCGATCTCAGATAGTCCTTAGGTAAGCCCCATCCATGTCGTCCTTAAGAAGGGAGGAATGACCGTGGTGTTAAATGACAACAATTAGTTAATACCATCTCGTACAGTAACAGGATGGCGCGTGTGCATAGATTATCGTAAATTAAATGACGCAACGTGAAAGGATCATTTTCCCCTCCCTTTTATTGATCAGATGCTAGAACAATCATCTGGGAATGAGTATTATTGTTTTCTTGATGGATTTTCAGGGTTCTTCCAAATCCCAATCGCGCCAGAATACCAAGAGAAAACAACTTTTACTGGTCCTTATGGGACTTTTACCTACAGAAGGATGTCGTTCGGACTATGTAACGCCCTGACGACTTTTCAATGGTGCATGACGGAAATATTTCAAGACATGGAAGAAGATTTCATGGAGGTCTTTTGGACGATTTATCAGTATTCGGTAATTCTTTTGACCAATGTCTTAATAATTTACATAAAATGCTTGGTAGATATGAAGAGACCAACATTGTACTAAATTGGGAAAAATGCCATTTTATGGTAAAAGAAGGTTGATTGATGAGTTTTATATACCCAAAATATATATACTAATATAACTTTAAGAGTAATTAAGAAAATTACCAAGTTACCCTTGATA
>BQNB010062246.1:0-36154 GCA_026074375.1 Tanacetum coccineum
TTTTAGCATGTTTTTCTCAGGTGTTTAGCTTTGGACTTCTTGATGTGCTATGTGGAGTCTACATGCAATATGATACTCTTTCAAGATTTATTACCATTCATACTCGTTGTCTTTTGAAAACCAAATTATGCTTCTGCTATATTTTATTTTCGCTTCCGCAAATGTTTAATTTCCTTTGAGTGTTGTAAAACTTATTTGTTTTTAAACAATGCAACGAGTTATGATTTTCAAAACGTCCATTAGTGGTCGTTCCCTTTGCCTTGTGTTCAAAATATGATGACGTCACGTCCTCGGACACGTATTCCGTCCAGGCCCCGTCTGGGGGTGTGACAAATAATGGGTCTGATGAGAATCTACCTTCGAACCGTATAAAGCATTAATTACCTGACACCAAAGGGAACCGTCTTGAGACACAAATCGCCACACCCATTTCAGAAGCAGAGCTCGATTGAGAGCAAAAAAACTCGAGACTTCTAATCCTCCTTTTTTCTTGGAAGCAAGAACCTTATCCCAGGCGACCCATGTGATTTTATTATCCGATTGATCCGCACCATTGAAGAAGCGATTACGAATAGACTCCAAAGCTTTCAGAACACCACGAGGAACTGTAAAAATGGACATAGTATAAATTGGAGAAGCACCGAGAACCGACTTCAAAAGAGTTAGACGTCCACCTATCGAGAGAGTTTTTACTTTCCATTTTGAGAGACGAGATTTAATATGCAGGATAATGTCATCCCAAGCTTTAAGACGGGACATATTATCTCCCACCATCACGCCTAGATATCGAAACTGATTGTTCAAAATAGAGCATCCAATAGAATCTGCCGCCTGCTGAACCACGTTGTTCGGAACACCCACTCCCAACAATTGACATTTATGGACATTTATTTGAAGCCCCGATGCAAGAAAGAAACAATTCAATATATTAGTAATACCTTTTAGATTGTTGTCAGACCATTCGCCAATAAACATAGCGTCATCCGCATAAAAAAGGTGAGATATAGAGATCGATCTCGGCAGTTGAATACCTTTAAAAAGATCCTCTTCAACCACACGACTAAACGACAAGTGCAACGATTCCATGACTAGAATAAAAAGATACGGAGCAAGCGGATCACCTTGTTTGAGACCACGGTAACAAGAGAATTCTTTAGTGGGGCTTCCGTTAACCAATATCGAAGCTTTACTAGAATATAGAATACCCCGAATCCAATTGCACCACACAGACCCAAAACCGAACGCCTCAAGAACATCAATTAAATAATCCCATCTGACCGAGTCGTAGGCCTTCGCAAAATCTACTTTAAAAAACATGGCTTGCTTTTTCATCCTTTTGCACCATTTTAAAATTTCATGGCATGCTTTTTCATCCATTTTTGTAGGTGCATCTTAAATCAAAAGCAGATGGGTGTCTGAAACGAGATCCTTCGATGATCGAGACCCACCTGTTTGCAAGAACCTTAGTGACATCTTTAATAACACATCCAATTAGGCTAATGGGTCAAAAATCATTAACGAATTTGGCGTCGATAATCTTCGGAATGAGAGTCACGAAAGATGAGTTGCAACCTTTGGAGAAACCACCAGATGTGAAAAAAATGCTCAATTGCTTCACAAAAATCAGATCCAACTACGTCCCAATATTTTTTTAAAAATTCGAAAGTAAATCCGTCGGGGCCTGGAGATTTGTTATCTCCACAATTCCAAACAGCTCTCCTGATTTCATCACGGGACACTCCCCTTTCAAGATCATCAGCTTGGTCTTTCAACAATATCTTATGGAATTGGAAATTAAGTTTAAATCTTTGATCAGCAGGTTTCTTGAAACGTGCTTCAAAATGATCAAAAAAAGCATTTTTAATCCTCACCGGATCAGATCTCCAGATACCATCTACAAAAACTCCACGGATGGCTAATTGAGATCTCCTCTTGTTTATAATACCGTGAAAAAACTTTGAATTCTCATCCCCCTCGACCGCCCATTTGACTTTAGATTTCTGAATCCTATCTTTAGCTTCCATTTCCGTGAGTTTAAGGAGATTATTCTTCAATTCAAGACGACGAAGAACAATACTATCATCCACCACCCCAATATCCATAGCCTTATCGATCTTTTCTAATTCAGCAATAGTATCTAATTTAGAGCCGACCATCTCCAATCTTTTAGTTTTAACCCAACGATGAATGATGACCTTGAGATCTTGTAATTTCTTCTTGAAATGAGTCATCCCATCTATATTCGAATAATCTAAAGATGCCCATGATAGTTTAATCATGTCGTCAAAACCAACAAAATCAAACCAGGAGTGATAAAATCGAAACGGTATTGGGCCAAAATCCAAATGCACCTCTCTAAGAAGAATAGGACCGATAAATCGATTAAGTGCGGTCAAGACTTAGAGCACAATAGAAGGAAATCATCGAAAAGAAAAATACCCTCGGAAGACAAGGAAGCGATCAAAGGTTGCTCGTTTTTAAATAGTCCGAAGAATGAGACCATGTAAAGGAAAAAAACCTTCAAAGGAACATCATAAGAACCGGAATTGACAATGAATCGATCAAAGTATTGCTCCATAAGGATTAAAAGAAGATCCAGTCGCTCGTCACTAGTACGAATTCGTTAAATATCCCCCATAACAATCGCCTCTCCGTTCAACGACAATAATGGTCGAAAGATAAATCCATAGACACCTTTTATGTAGCTTGTTGCGAGGCGACGACAAACAATAAAGAGAATTTTAGAGTTGCTTGGTAACCACGTTCCATATATTGCTATGAAATTATCCGATATAGTAACATAATCTTTCTTGAAAATCGACGCTTCCCATATACATATAATACCGCCTGAATTCCCTAAGGAGTCACTACAAACAAAATTCATAGTTAGAATTACGCCACATTAATTTCAATCCATATTAGAAAACAGTTAGCATCTTAGTTTTCTGAATCGCTAGGGTAATTGAGTTTGATGTGAGTTAGCTAACGCTTTATCCACTCCTTTTTCGTCTTGTGACCAAGCCTTGAACGTTAAAAGATAACGCATTCATCTAATAACCTTACCATCTCTAGATTGACCTATAATATTAGCTAAATCTTTCCACACAAAACCCTCCTTAGCATATCCATTGCTTGACCGATTGTATAAAATATTCCATTACTCCAACACAGATCCTCACTTTATTGAACAATTTTAGAACCCACTGAGTCACTATGCATCTCCTCTGGAATGTCTTGCGAGTTATTCATTACTCTAGCACTGAAGGTTACCGAATTATCTTTGCCTCCGTTGTTATCAGCCTCCCCATTAGCAGTACCCATCTTTTCATGATGCACCACACCCTCTGGAGTAAATCCAGGAGGATGGACAAAGAAGGTCTCGACTACCTAGTGACATTATCCTTCTTATTTGCCAACATATCATAAATACCAAAAGGGTCCTCCGATTTAGAGTTTTCCTTACCTCCGTTAACCTGATTGGGAGAAGAGGTGTTGGATCCAAACACAGTTTCAGGCACACCATCATCGTCACTACCATACACGTCTCCAAATACCTCTTCATTGATATGATGATTGGATTCATTATTATTAGGAACAAAATCCGACTCTTCTTCCGACACATAATCCTTCTCCTTATTGTCAATAAAGGAAGGATTCCACGTGAACAATTCTTTTGCTCGAACCATGAACACTCTTCCTTTCACAATAATCTTAAAAGTCTCCAAAATCGACACGGGATGTGCAGTCTTAACACACAACCGTTTACGCCCAAAAAAGTATACAACGTTATCTTCACAAATCCAGCGTTCTCCATATTTTCTTTCCCATATTTTCTTAAACGTTTCGCGTGGACCAGTGGCTCTAAGTGGAATCCCATCGATAATCCATCCAGGACAATTCGCTTTCACTACAAGTCGGATCGCATCTTGAATCACTTGGAACCAAGAATTAATACCAGTATGATTCATAAAATTCACTTTAGTATCAATATTGCAAAATTCAAACAGAACCCAAGTGCCTCCGAGATAGTTCAGTTTGACATCTAAGAAACCTTCATCTTTGAGAATCGTGTATAATCTGGGAATAGCCGTAAAATCTTTAACCTTACCCATAACATGTTTAGATAAGTCACGCACAACCAAACAGGTGTCCTCAAGAACCATAGCAGGTGAGGTAGAGAGCAAAGATCCATAAGAACCTGGGGACGCACCATTAACCACATTCGCATAAGACAGGCGGGCATTGAGTGCTGAGGGGCAAATGATCTTTTGGGAACCTCAGCATTAGCAGCATTAGCAGTAGGAGCCGAAAAAGACTTATGCGGCCGTTCAAATCGAACCGAATTCGCGTAAAGATGATAACGACCAATCCATATAGTACACAGGTTCTCCACAAGACGATCTAGATTAAAGACCATTTATCTTAACTTAATAAAGGCACAAAGGCAAATACTTTTACCTGCTTTTGATTTTTTAGGGGAATAAAATAACATACACAAACTGTCCCATACACACTGCTATGACTTCCATAAATCCCGGGTGAAAAAATATTCGGGAAAATTTAGTCACAAAAAACCGATTAGCACCTGGAAAACCATCGTCAGCTTTGATGCCTATGGTTCCTACTGAGAACTCTTGCCAGTCTTCACCCATGATTTTGGATGAAGGGAGGATGGAGATCACAAAAAAATTGAAAAAAATATGGAAAAGAGTAAAAAATTAGGGATGAAAATAAAAAAAGGGGGATCTAGGCGAGAATCCTAAAAGAGCCAACTAAAACAATCACTAAAACGCGTCGAATCAATTAAAAAAATGTATACAGACATCAATCCAAATCAAATGCCATCCTCCGGTAAATCAATTGATCACAGAAGATTTAGGGAGCAATAAAAATCACAAGCCTAAATTCCTCACAATTAATAGCGGCAAGGACAGAATAAAACAAGGATGAATCATGATACATAATCGTTAATCAATGAATGGCGTCTATGTTAGGTTCATGATTATTGGCGGCTGAATTAGGGTTCATAATTAGGGTTCAACTAGCAACCCACTTTTTTCTATTGTAAAGAACACAAACTTTTACCTCAAAGAAATAAATTTAAGGACCCTTTAAATATGATTCATGCTCGAATTGTTTTTTGAGATGGTATAGGGTTTATTTTTGTTTGTTTTTCGAAAAAAAGATTTAGCTGACCAAAGCGAACCGGACTTCAAAACACTGCCCTGCACCTGACTTAGCAATGTAACTTCAATCGTTTGTGTAGATAGTTAAATTTACTACCCCGTGTATTATTCGACGTTAATAAAACCTTTACTCATTTTAAATTGAATAATATTCTTTTATTATGATTTGTTTATAATAAGTAATTGTTATTAATTTTTAACCGATTAAACTGTATAGAAATTATAACTAGACACTTAACTTGATAGAATAAATAAACTTTCTATCCGTTTTTAACTTGAACATAACTGTAATTCACTTATTTGACCGCAACAACAAAGATGTTGTGTCGCTTGAATAACTTTCTCTTACTTGTATAAAATTTTAAATCCCACATCGGTTAAAGAGTAGAAATTGAGCTTGTTTATGTACTGCAGTGCATATATAATAACAAGTTGGTATTAGTGTTATCTAGTGCCATTTCAGTTTGAGTTTTGCTACATCTACAAAAGCTTTACAAAGAAAAATTCATAAAATGATGGTGACTATGTTTAATTGGTGGTTTTTGGCTTTTTGCTACAATTTCTCTCTCTTCTTTTGTATTAGCCCAATCACACAAAGCCAACATCATTTTGTGGATGTTTCTTTGTAAAAAATTTGTAGTTGTAGCAAAACTCTTTGAGTTTGGGGATGATAGTTTGTGTGATGTAATAGTAGTACTTAACTTTAAAGTTGAAATTTATCTTCCTTTAAAGTTGAAAGAGCAAATTGCATAAAAAGGTATCCATCTTAGGTTCAATTTCAATTAAATGTACTCATTTTTTTTCTCAATTTAAGGTATCGATCTTTTTTTTTGTTGCAACGTTAGACAATTAACAAGTTTTTCGGTTACATTTCTAACGATCGTTATTTTATTATTGCATCGTTAGTCCTTTATATGATTTTGTTAAAAAAATATATTTTCTAGTTTTTAAAAATTATACACGTTTTTATACATAGTTTTATAAATATTTTTACACACATTTTTATGCACGTTTTTATACACATTTTTATGCACACAATTCTAGACACATTTTTCTACATGCTTTTATCCACGATTTTATACATGCATTTTTATACACGTTTTTACAGATACATTTTTATGCATTTTTTTTAAAAACGTGGATAAAATTGTATGTAAAAACGTGTATAAAAATGTGTGTATAAAACGTGTCTATAAAAATGTGTATAAAACCGTGGAAAAAATCATGTAGAAAAACGTGTATAAAAATATGTGTATAAAAATATGTGTATAAAAATGTGTGTATAAAAATATGTGTATAAAAACATGTAAAAATGTGTGTATAAAACGTGTATAAGTTTTAAAAATGAGTAGAAAATACTTTTTTAAACAAAATAATATAAAGGACTAACGATGCAATAATAAAATAACGATCGTTAGAAATGTAACCGAAAAACCTGTTAAAATTCTAACTTTGCAAAAAAAAAAAAGATCGATACCTTAAATTGAGAAAAAAAAAGATGAGTACCTTTAATTGACATTGAACTTAAGATGGGTACCTTTTTTATGCGATTTGCCCAAGTTGAAATGACCTAAATTATTCAAATAGTAAACTTTTTGAATGTAAATAGTACCTAACTTTTTACGATGATCGTATTTACTTTTGCGACGTAATGTTATTCACTTATTCGACTGCAACTGTAAAGATGTTTTGTTTTTTGAGCAACTGTCTAATACTTGTATATAATTTTTAGCCCACATCGGTTAAAGAGTAGAAATTATGCTTGTTTATATAATGTAGTGCAAATGGCTATATAAGATGCTATTAGTATTATATAGTGGCATTTGGGTTTAGGGGAAGATAGTTTTTGTGATGATCAAATCTATCTTCCCTAAATCTCAGAAACCCCAAATTATACAAATACTCACTTTTGCGAATTAAAGTAATTAGTATTTAACTTTTATTTATCTTTTTCGTAAAGTAATTAGTACTTAACTTTTATTTAACTTTTTCGTAAAGTAATTAGTACTTAGCTTTTTGTGTCTGAAATGTCCGCTAGTCTTATTATAAGGTGTTATTAGTATTATATAGTGGCATTTGAGTTTAGGGTAATATAGTTTGTGTGATGATCAAATCTATCTTCCGTAAAACTCAGAAACCCTGAATTATACAAATACTCACCTTTTGCGAATTAAAGTAATTAGTACATAACTTTTATTTAATTTTTTCGTAAAGTAATAATATTAAAATATCAAAACAACGTTTACAATAAGATGGCGGGCAAACGAGCAACAAGCTGCGCCGCAACCCCTTTTTGGATGGCAAAACCAATCCTACTAAAAATAAAGTTTTGTGTCTTAGGGGTCGAAAAATTACTTTGCACAACCCGTTGAACCCTATTCAAAAACTCCTCTGCTTCCGGTGCTAGGAAACCAAATGTATCAAAAGCAAAAGGGATAAACACGTGTTGATTCTCTAAACAAGCATTCTCGTGTTTAGCAACTTTGCTCGATTCCGCTTTCAACGCAGCTTGTCCTGCAATAAATCCATTGTCCCTGAGCCCAACAAGAGGGGACACTCCAGTAAGATCCACACAAGCATGTTTCCCCCTGGCCCACCCAAACACAAGTATATCAGCTGGCCGTAAGGTAGACCTCCCTTCGAGTGGATCTGTCAGAAAGTTCACGGGGGCCTCCTTTCTAGAAGAAATTCCAGCTCGTTTAAGAACATCATACAGAACATCTCTAACCAAATCATGCCTATATTTGAAACCAGGTAACTCCTTGCAATGGACCGCATGCTCACCAAAAGAATCCAAACAAACCTTGCGGCAAACTGGGCAAGGCTCATCAACCGGAAACAGAGGTAATACACATTTTAGAAGTAATGTGACGTCGTTTTGGCCCCCTAGCTACAGTAATATGAACAATACGATTGCTACAGTGGCAGGCCTTTTGGGCTCCCAATTTGGGCCGACCCATTTAACTTTTTTTTTTTTGAAAAAAAAATTAGGTAATATAAAAAATTCCTCGAGACAAAATAGGAATTTTTTTTTTACAAAAGTACTGATTTATTCAGATAAAAAAAATACCCGCGACATGAGGCCCAACACATAAGCCATATAAAAAATAAACTATTAAACATGAGACCGAAAAAATAAACCCATTATATACATACACATTACAAAAGTAATACGACGTCGTTTTTTACGTCGTTCTACAGTATTTTAGAAGTAATATGACTTCGTTTTGGCCCCCAAGCTACAGTAATATGAACAGTACGTTTGCTACAGCGGCCGGCCCTTTGGGCTCCCAATTTGGGCCGGCCCATTTAACTTTTTAAAAAAAAATAAAAAAAATTAGGTAATATAAAAAATTCCTCGAGCCAAAATAGGAAAAAAAAAATTGTTCGGCACAAAAGTGATACGACGTCGTTTTTTACGTCATGCTACAGTAATATGACCAATTTTTTTTAATAAATACGCAATACAAAAAAAAAATACTCGGCACAAAATTAAAAAAAAAATTACAAAAGTACTGACTTATTTAGATCAAAAAATACCCGCGCCATGAGGCCTAACACATAAGCCCATATAAAAAAACCACTATTAAACATGAGCCCGAAAAAATAAACCCGCACAAAATAAAAAAAATAGAAAAAAAAAATTAAACCCGCAACTATGTGCGAAAAATTAACGTCCCGCAGCAACGCGCGGGTAAACATGCTTGTTATATCCTACCAACCATATGGACCAAACCCAACAATTAACGGTCAACGTAACGGTCATGGTCCAGCCCGTTCTCTTTATCCTGGCTCATGTGAAAGCCCATTAGAAATACCCATTTGTTCGAAATGATTCTCAGCCTCACCCATTAATCCCTAAAAGCATCAAATTTTCTTCCTCTAAAATGAACCAGTGAATCATCTACAAAATCAGTTACGGTGAAAAAAAATATATGGTCGGTGTAGCAGTGATTGATGACTAAAAACATATGTAAGCACTCTTTTATTATCTGTGGGGGGGGTGGGGCGGGGGGGTTTATATTGATGGGTGGTTGGTCGTTTTTCTATGCTTAATTGCAAATTATAGTTATATTGATTTTACTTTTTTATTCTCAATTTTATTTTCATTTTGAAATTAGGGTTTTGTCAGAATTTTGGGGGTTTTGTTAATTTCGTTTTTTTGTGATTTTTTTTGCAGGTTACCTTGCTGATGTTGCAGGTAAAGGTTTGAGGTCTTTCTTTTTAATTTTTAAAATTTTTTAGATTAAGCTTTGATGAATGAGTGTTTGGCATCATCTACTCTCGAAACACAGAGCGAAACACCCGTAAAAAGTTGTCGGCCATAGTTTGCTATATGTGCTAACTTGAAATTTGTGTCTACTTTGTTTTACGTAAACTGACTCTCCATTGATATACGGTTTACTTTTTGAATCCATGTCCAGGCAATTGATTATTCTGTGCTTCTTTGTTAATAAGGTTGACGTACGTATGACATGAGAGACATCGAATCACTGCCAACGTTCAAACTTTATGTAAGTCCTTCTCTTTAATTGGTGTTCTCTCTATATTTGGTTGTGTTCTCAGAGGCTTTGGTTGGTCGTTTGTTTCATGAGGTGGGTTTGTTTAGTGGGTGGGTTCAGGGGATGCAATGGGTGGGTACAGTGGGTGGGTTCAGTGCATTGGTTCAGTTGATAGGTTTTCCTGGCTTGGAATACCCGGAGTAATCATCGACTTCAAAAATAAGCAGGCTGGGGTTAGCTAGCAGGTTATAGGTTCACACATTTCGTTATTAAGCGAGTCATGTCATTTGCTCTTAAAAAGTTTTAAGCAAGTTCGAAGTCAATAATTGTGATAGGGACCATGTACAGAGCAAAATACCTTTCTTAACGAGTTTGAAAGACAAAAAATCAAGTTTTTAAGTTGGCTGCCACGGAAAAATGATTAATTATTTGCAGTAAATCATTTAAATTTATACCTTGCGGATGTTTGTCTGAGGCTTTAACCTTATTTTGTGGGCATAAGCTTAGTACCTATGTAAGCACACATAAGCAATAGATATATAAAGAAACGCAAACAACGTAAGCGTACCTTTACAACGTGCTATTTTAATTCACAGTTTACAGCATAAGACGCACTTTCAATTTGTCTTTACAAACAACTAGAAACCATCAGCAGATCATCAATGATCAGGCAATGGCAACGAGACACTGGACGGAGAAACCTGAAAAAATGTTCCATAGTAAGGAAACTTGGATTAGAATCCTCTAAAGTTGAGTCAAACATGATACTCAGTTCACGTCAATACACAAATATGTTAATTGCTATAAACTTTTTCTTTTAATAAAAATCATTGGCCCACTTATTTATTTTCACTCACAATAAACTTAACATGATCAATCATGTTTGACCATAACTTTAGAGGATCTTTTTCCAGGAAACTTACATGCTTTATTGTTCACTACTTGATGATATCACTTGCTTACTTATGTTGTTATAACATCATGTTTACAAATCTATTTTGGTGTACATGCTTACATATGCGTCACTGCTAAACTGATAATTTAGTATTGCCGTTTGTAACTCAGTACCCATGCAGCGGAGCTTGCTTTGCAGGCTTACTATGACATTCCGTGATGGTACCTTATATGTTATGTTACTTTTTCCTCCAATTTTTTATCTTAGATATATGTTAGCTATACGTATGTGATCAACTGTTTTTGAATATATTTGCAGTGGCAACAACAATCGAGTCTTCCGAAACCCTTGGGCAACCAATACTGTTGCTTGCTAAAGGACAAAAGAAAGTTGGATACGTTAATAAAGTCCCGGTTGTAGCACAGGTTCCTACACCGGTGATCAGAACTTTGGCACAACCACTGACTGCATTCAAAGTACTAAAAGGCAATCTCGAAATTCGAACATTTTCGGGATGCCGACTACGAAATTGGCCAAGCGTTATTAAAACGGACAAGGTAATGTTTTACTGTATCTGCACATACTTATTTACCTAAAAATATGCCGAATCGCATAATCCTTTATTTCAAACAGGTCGGATATCGTATCTAAAGAAAAAATGGACTGTACTTATCCAGGTTGTGGAAAACAACTGTAATCAGGTAAGCGAGTCGGAAATAGCTACAAAAGGTTTCTTCTCAGACTCTCAGGTACCATATCCAGTTGTATTCAGTTGACTCAAAGACGAGGTTCTTCAAAGAGTTTAATGGCACTTCTTACCAATGATGGCTTTGTTGCAAAAGCATGCCATGTACATTCTGTAGATGTTGGCGGAAAGCTGATTATAGGACATCCTGATTATGGACCGATGCCTATTGGAAAAGCTCAAACAGGTACTTAAAGATATATAAAAAACTAAGTATATACCTTATATCTTTGGACATACCGTTTACATATTGTACCAGTTTTTTATGTTCATTATACACCCAAACACATGGTTTGTTATTTTAGTTGCATACTATAACATGTATTATAATGATTTAGTTAGGTTATCTTCTTGGTAAATGATTAATTATTTGCAGTAAATCATTTAAATTTATACTTGCTGATGTTTTGTCTAGAGGCTATAACCTTATTTTTTGTAGGCATAAGCTTAGTATCCATGTAAAGCTCTCATAAGCTATAGATATATAAAGACATCGCAAACAACGTAAGCGTCTTAACAACGTGCTATGTTAATTAACTGTTTACCAGCATATGACACTTTTCAATTTGTATTTATTACAAAACTAAACTGCAGCAGTTCATCAAACTTTCAGGGCTATGGGCAACTCTATGACGTAGGAACCTGAAAAAATGTCAAAGTAGAGGAAACTTACATTGCTTTATAGTTCACTACTTGATGATATCACTTGCTTACTTATGTTGTTATAACATCATGTTTACATTCTTTTTTGTTTACATGCTTACTTATGCGTAACGGGCTAAAATGAGTAATTTAGTATGCCGTTTGTAACTCAGTCCCATGCAGCGGAGCTTGCTGCAGGCTACTATGACATTCCGTGATGGTTACCTTTTATGTTATGTTACTTTTTCCTCGCAATTTTTTTATCTTAGATATATGTTGCTATACGTTTGTATCAACTGTTTTTGATATATTGCAGTGCAACATCAATCGTCTTCCGAAACCCATGGGCAACCCAATCTGTTGCTTGCTAAAGGCAAAAGAAAGTTGGATAAGTATATTAAAGTCCCGGTTGTACACAGTTCTACAACGGTGATCAGAACTTTGCACAACCACTGACTGCATGCAAGTACTAAAAGGCAATCTCGAAATTCGAACGTTTTCGGGATGCCGACTTCGAAATTGGCCAAGCGTTATTAAAACGGACAAGGTAATGTTTTACTGTATCTGCACATACTTATTTACCTAAAAATATGCCGAATCGCATTATCTTTTATTTCAAACAGGTCGGATATCGTATCTAAAGAAAAAATGGACTGTACTTATCCAGGTTGTGGAAAACAACTGTAATCAGGTAAGCGAGTCGGAAATAGCTACAAAAGGTTTCTTCTCACAGACTCTCAGGTACCATATCCAGTTGTATTCAGTTGACTCAAAGACGAGGTTCTTCAAAGAGTTTAATGGCGCTTCTTACCAATGATGACTTTGTTGCAAAAGCATGCCATGTACATTCTGTAGATGTTGGCGGAAAGCTGATTATAGGACATCCTGATTATGGACCGATGCCTATTGGAAAAGCTCAAACAGGTACTTAAAGATATATAAAAAACTAAGTATATACCTTATATCTTCGGACATACCGTTTACATATTGTACCAGTTTTTTATGTTCATTATACACCCAAACACATGGTTTGTTATTTTAGTTGCATACTATAACATGTATTATAATGATTTAGTTAGGTTATCTTCTTGGTAAATGATTAATTATTTGCAGTAAATCATTTAAATTTATACCTTGCGGATGTTTGTCTGAGGCTTTAACCTTATTTTGTAGGCATAAGCTTAGTATCCATGTAAAGCTCTCATAAGCTATAGATATATAAAGACATCGCAAACAACGTAAGCGTCTTAACAACGTGCTATGTTAATTAACTGTTTACCAGCATATGACACTTTTCAATTTGTATTTACAAAAACTAGAAACCTGCAGCAGTCATCAATCGTTCAGGCTAATGGGCAACTTCTCTGACGGAGAACCTGAAAAAATGTTCCATAGTAAGGAAACTTACATGCTTTATTGTTCACTACTTGATGATATCACTTGCTTACTTATGTTGTTATAACATCATGTTTACATTCTTTTTTGTTTACATGCTTACTTATGCGTAACGGGCTAAAATGAGTAATTTAAGTATGAGCCGTTTGTAACTCAGTCCATGCAGCGGAGCTTGCTGCAGCTTACTATGACATCCGTTATGGTACCTTTTAAGTTATGTTACAATTTTACTCGCAATTTATTTTTATCTTAATATATGATGTCTAATACGATGTATCAACTGTTTTGATATATTGCAGGCAACATCAATCGAGTCTTCCGGTTACCCATGGAGCAACCCAATTCTGGGTGGGCTGTGCGTAGAAGGCAAAAGAAAGTGGATAAGTTATGAATAAAGTCCCGTGTACACAAGTTCTACAACGGTGATCTAACTTGGCACACATACTCTGTAGGAATGATAGTATTATTATTATGAATATCGAAATATTGGTTAGGTTTAGGGATTGAAGTATGTAGTTTGTTGGACAAAGAGTTAGTTAAAAAGGTCATGGTTATGGGTGTGTAGGTTTATGATATTAATGTTGGGTAAGTTATATATCAGAATCGATTTGTTTTATTTACAAACAGTAGGAGATGAGTTATTAAGATTTTATGGAATGTGTAGATTAATGGGTGGGTTTAATTATGTTTTATGGTTTTAGTGGAAGGATATTTATAAATTGGGTTGAGGAGTAAAAGACTCTCATAACTTATAAATTTTGGATGTTACTTCAAAACGAGTGCTTCATAGATTGTTATTTTGTGGAGCTTCTTAAAAATGATAATTTGTGTGGGTTAAAATGAATCCATGTACAATTCTTAGATGTTGGCAGTAAAGCTGATTAAGACATCATGATTATGACCGATGCCTATTGAAAAGCTCAAACATGGTACTTAAATATATATAAAAAAACCTAATATAACCGTGTATATCTTCGACATAAGCCGTTTACATATTGTTACCAGTTTTTTATGTTCATTATTACACCCAAACACATGGTTTTATTATTTTTAGTTGCATACTATACATGTATTATAATTATTTAGTTTAGGTATCTCTCTCGGCGTTTGCTTCAGCGCCGCATGCGTTTTATTTTTATTTTTTTGGGTAGAAAGGGACAACAACCCTGAAAATAATATTAAACCAAAAAAGTTAATGAAAGTACAATGGAAAGAGACCGAGTGCCACATTAACCTCAAGCAAACCAGCTAGAACATCCCATGCGTTTATGTAATTTTATATAAGATGGTGATTGTAACAAAATCGTTTTATTTTCATTGAATATTATTGTCGAACAGAAATATGAAAACTAGAGCAAATACATTAAAGTAACGAACTGCTAATAAGAAATATAATCATCTCTGTTAGTTTATGTTCGATATATACATTTATAAATTGTCTTAATCATTGTGTTTAAAAAACCAACATCAAAGACACCTCGATACTAACTATGAAACTACTTTAAGTGACTAGTTTCAAAATAAGCGTCCAACATGTTTGGGTTTCTAATAATCTTAAAAGTATGCTCTACCATTAATGTTTTTTCACTTTGTTTTATTTGTTATGTTTAAATAACCTAAGCAAATGAAACATCCACTTTCTATTGTGTCAAAAATCAAACTTCACTTTAAAAACTCGTAAAAAAAAGAACCCAGCAGCAACGCGCGAGCCTATCATGCTTGTAAAAATTCAATAGAGAAGGGTTGACGTACTGTTCATATTAACATTGCAGCTACAGTGCTGGGGGCCAAACAAGTTTAGGCCCAAAAATTTTGGACAGGCCAATTAGATTATTTTTAAAAAAAAAATAAAAAATAAAAATTGTTGTCACAAAATAGGGAAGAAAAAAATGTTACAAAAGTACCGACCCTTCAGATAAAAAAATACCCGCGGTAACAATTTCCAAATTGACTTAAAACATGTCATTTACACCATGAGAACCAAAACAAATAAAAAATAATAAAATATATCATTTGAGAATGGATGACTTACTATTTCATTTTAAGCACCGATAGCTACATAGCTGGGCCAATAAATTTTGGCCGGCTAAAATAAAATAGGGGGAGATAGGGGGGGGGGGGGGGGGGGGGGGGGGGGGGGGGGGGGGGGAAAAACAACTAAAATTAGTTTTATAAGAAAAAAAAAAAAAATTTGTTGGCACAAAATAGGGAGGAAAAAAATGTTACAAAAGTACCGACGCATTCAGATAAAAAAATACTCGCGGTAACATTTCCGAATTGACTTAAACAGTGTCATTTTACATCATGAGACCAAAAAAATAAATTCGCAAAAAAAATAAAAAAAAATAAAATAATAAAAAAATAAAATTTTAACGCCACGCAACAACGCGTAAGACCATAAAAAAAACTACTAAACACGATACTGAAAAAGTAAACCCGCACTATTAAATATGAGACCGGCAAAATAAACTCGCACGAAATTAAAGGAAAAAAAAAAGAATTAATGACACGCAACAACGCGCGAAAAATTAACGCACCGCAGTAACGTGCAGGAAAAACTAAACTTACACTATTAAACATAAAAAAAACGCGCGAAAAATAAATAAATAAATAAATATAACATCTTGCAACAACGTGCGAAAAATTAACGCCCGCAGCAACGCGCGGATATCTTTGCTTGTTATTATTAGTCATATGGGCTTTATTAGCATATGTGGTTGTGCAAGCCCATCTTATAACTATATAATAATGTATTGGTTAATGTAGGGGCGTTGATCGGTTCGGTTATTTGGTTTGTTCGGTTCGGTTAGTTCGGTTAAACGTTTTTTTAAAGTCAACCATATACTGACCCAAATCGAATTCAAATTCGGTTTTCGGTTCGGTTCGGTTCGGTTGAATCCTAGTTCGGTTCATTTTTCGGGTTTACCCGAATTACACAATTTATTAAAAAAAAATATATATACAAATATATTTAGCAAAAAAATTATTTCAAACATAAAAAGTATTTTTTAATATTAGGATAAATTTTTATTGATCTTTTTATATATATATAAATATAAATATTAATTTTTTTATATATAAAATTTTATTGATCTTTTTATATATATAAATATATAAAAAATATATATATTTATATGAATTTGGTTTTCGGTTCGGTTTTCGGTTTAGACTGTCAAACCCATATCCAACCCGAGAACTGAATTTATAGTTCGGTTCGGTTCGATTTTAGCAAATTCGGTTCGGTTTCGGTTTTCGGTTTTTTCGGTTTTTTCGGTTTTTTCGCTCACCCCTAGGTTAATGAATGCAATGTAGGAAATTACCAAGCCAATAAGTCTACATAACAGTATGACTAGTTTGCAATGTAATTAGTACGTTATTTTATTAATAATTTCACAGTGGTAAGTAGCAAGATAAAAATGTTAAAGCTCAAAATTATATTAATGAACCTTTTATGGTGTAATCATAATCATAATGTTGACAGTATTGTGGCAAGAATAAATGCTCGTTGCACTTTTGTTATGGTTAAATTTGTGTCTAGTTCCTTAAAGTTTAGGTATGCTTCTACTGTTTAGTTTTATAATGTAAAATATAGTACACATTTGCGTCTTTAGCTTTCGGGGTTTTCAAATAAATCAGTCTTATTAGCGTTCACCAATTTACCGGGTGTTCGTTTGGGTTGATATTGAGGGGTTCCTCTCCATGCCTGGTCTCGTCCCACTTTTTGCAAAATAGGGTCGAAATGGGGTGAGGTGATGGAGTTAGAGGAAAATAATAACGACTACTTTGTTCGCAAACGCCTTTGTGTTAAGACTAAACAGACAGGTAATATACTTGAAAGTTTCAAGATTGTAATTAAAGGGAAGATTTTTGTGGTCCGTGCAAAGGAATTGTTTGTCTGGTCACCGTCTTTTAAAGAAGTTCCTGAGGCGGTATATTGTTCAGATGATGATTCGGTAAAGGGAGATGATGTGCAGAATGTTGTGGACCAGTAAACAAGTCAATTCTCACATTTTTTTCCCTTTTCCCTCCCCTCTTGGAGGTTGACAGTGACGGTGAAGCAGTTCAGATATCTTTCTTTGGAGAGCAGGTAGATGAGAGAATTGGAAATGAATTCGTAGCGATCAACTATCAAGAAAAGGATGCATTCGTTGATCCATTTAACATATTCGTTATCCTCAAACAATTTGCTAATAAGGATGCTGAAATACTGGATCGGAATACGAGTATACCATTTCCTCCTGGTTTTACACCTCAAAATGCTTCTATTAATAAAGATGATTTGGAAGTACATATCACAGATCATGAATTGTCCAATGGTAAGTCGGCTGGTTGCAATTCCCGAATTTTAGAAGAGGCGGAGAAACTAGAGGAGCAATTCTCTTCGGTAAATCAAGATAATGAGGTTAAAATTAAAGAAGGAGGTTCTATTTTGATGATTTTAGACGAGATGATTAAGGTTGGTCAAAACATGGGTTACTCAATGGAAGGTTGCTCGAAAGATATGGAAAAAATCATTGATTCACAAGGAGTTCATGATGCTTTTCGATGAATTGCTTGTCCCTAAATATTCAAGGCCTAGGATCCAGCAAGAAAGATTGGATTAGGGAGTTAAGTAACAATCATAAAGTTAGTTTCTTGACTCTTCAAGATAGACTAAGATGGAGAATTTTCTTCTTATGGAGGTTAAATTTTACTGGGGAAAATTATAATTTTGACCACATTGTTTGTGAAGCTCTGGGTAATTCGGGTGGAATTCTTTGTGTTTGGGACCCAAAAGTTTTTCAAAAAAAGCATCATATTATCTCTGATAATTTCGTCGCTTTGTATGGAATGTGGATTCCTAAACAGGGTGAAGATGTTTTGATTTTCAGTTTTTGCCCCTCAATCTCTTACTTACAAGCGTATGTTATGGAGCTACTTGGCTTCTTTAATATCTCAATGGGACGACGAGAGTATTGTCATGGGCGATTTTAATGAAGTAAGGAGTGTGGAGGAACGTTGGGGGTCGACTTTTAATGCGCTTGGGGCAAGTGTGTTTAATGATTTTATTACGAATTCTGGTTTATCTGATGTTCAATTGGAAGGTTATTCCTTTACTTGGACTCACCCTTCGGCTTGAATGAGTAAGATGACGATTTCTAGTGGACTGAAGGTGCTACTTTCGAGTTTTCCTACATTCAGGTATTTGTCTTGACAGACATCTTTTCAGACCATCGGCCTATTTTGCTTCGGGAAATATATACTGATTTTGGTGCTACTCCCTTTCGTCTATATCATTCATGGTTTAACCTGGCGGGGTTTGATCACTTAGTTACGTCCACTTGGAATTCTATTGTTCTTTCTGATTGCAATGGTATGATACGATTTAAAAAGAAATTACAAATTCTGAAAAAGGCAATTCGTCTTTGGGTTTTGGAGCAGAAAAATAATCAGTCGCGTTGTGTCAGAGAGCTCAAGTCTAATTTGAGTGATATTGAAAAAAACTTGACCAAGGGGATATTAATGAGGATCTTCTTTTACGCCCTTAACAAGGCTCTCCTTACTAAATAGATATGGAGATTTATTTCTAAAGACAATTCCTTATGGGGTCGGGTCATCTCTACTATTCACGGTCCGTATTCACAAAAACTCACCGCTTCTCACCCTTCTCTATGGAATTCTATCATCAAGGAGATTCAGGTTATTAAGTTACAAGGTATTGATATTATTTCTCACTGTAAGATTCGTATTGGCAACGGTATGCATACTCAATTCTGGAATGATTTCTGGATAGGAGATTTAGTGCTCAAAGATATGTTTCCACGTCTTTATTCCTTGGAAAATTGCAAAGATTGTTACGTGGCTGATAAATTTTGTCTCTAGCATACTTTCTTTTCGTAGACCTGTTAGAGGTGGGCGTGAAGCCCAACAGCTCTCGTGCCTGCTTGAAATCCTTGGAACGTGGTCGTATCAAACATGGAGGTTAGAGGTTTGGGGACATGAATGGCGATGGTGTTTTTCGAGTTAAAGATGTTCGCACCTTTTGGATGATAGCGTTCTCCCTAAAGATGAATTTCCTACTCGTTGGGTCAAATGTGTTCCAATTAAAATCAACGTTTTTGCTTGGAAGATTTTCTTGGATCGCCTTCCTACGCGTTTGAATTTGTATAGAAGAGGTGTCGTGATCACCTCTGTCGAATGTCCCAATTGTGGTGAGGCGAATGAAGACACGACCCACATATTCTTCAATTGTGGTTTGGCATTGGACGTTATGCATCTAGTTTGCCGTTGGTGGAATCTGGATAGATCTTCTTTCAGTTCTTATTCCGACTGGCTCGTCTGGTTCAAAGCTCTTCGAATGGGTTCAAAAAAGAAAGACGTTTTGGAAGGGGTCTTTTACGTTGCTTGGTGGTGCATTTGGAGTTACAGAAATCATCTCTTGTTTGCGGATAAGAAGCCTCGGAAAGATTATATTTTTGACGATGTAGTTTTACGTTCTTTTTCATGGTGTGTAACTAGAATCAAATCTTCCTTTAGTTGGGTAAGTTGGCTTCAACATCCTTACTTGATTTCCTTGTAATCTTCTAGCTCCTTGCTAGTGTTTAATAAAGTTGCCGTTAAAAAAAAATCATAGGTTAGAGTAGTCTTATACTCCCTATTTAGCATTCGAGTTATTTGGGTGTTATACAATAATCTTAGCATTCGAGTTATTTGGGTGTTATACAATAATCTTAACATTTGATGGTGTACTCATATTAGGGGTGTGCACGGTTCGGTTTGGGTCGGTTTTTGGCTAAAACCGAAACCGAACCGGAATATTCAGTTTTTATAAAACCAAAAACCGAAACCGCTCGGTTTTTGGCGGTTCGACTTTTTCGGTTTCTCGGTTTTTGCGGTTCGGTTTCTCTGTTTTTTCGGTTTCAAACCGTTTAAATTTGGTTTTTGCTAATTTATATTAATAAACTTGTCTTACGTAGAAAATTGCTTATTTTTAAAATTTTTTTTTGTCAATATAAGCTTAATAATGTTTACACAAATTTTTACAATTATACACATATAAATGAGAGACACACACATGCATGTGAAAATACACATAGTATGATCATTGTCATTATAACAACATATTATCAAGTAAACACACGTACACGACAAACATATATATAAACATTAAGATAATATATATTATAATAATTTCATCCATAAAATAAATATAAATTTAAATTTTTTAGTTATTATTTATTTATTTATATTATATTAATTATATATTATTATAAAACTGATTTGGTTCGGTTCGGTTCGGTTTTTACGGTTTGGTTTTTGAACAAAAACCGAAACCGAACCGAAATTTTTCGGTTTTTGAAAAATTAAAAACCGAACCATCGGTTTCTAGTTTCGGTCGGTTTTTTCTGTTCGGTTTTTTCGGTTTTCGGTTCGGTTTCGGTTTTTTCGGTTTCTTCTGCTCACCGTTAACTCATATAATGTTGATTATATTGTGGCAAGAATAAATACTTGCTGCACTTTTGTTGCTTAGAATCTTATGGTTAAATGTGTGTCCAGTTCTTTCAAGTTTAAGTATGCTTATAGTGTTAAGTTTTATAATGTAAAATATGCACTGCGTCTTTAGCTTTCGGGGTTTATAAATAAATCAGTCTTATTAGCGTTCAACAAATATCTAGAGAGATATTTCGCAAGGTTTTGCTTTGGTGGGAGATTGATGTCGTGATGGTTTCCTCTTATGATGAATGGTTAGAATGGTTGTTGAGTATCCGTCTTCATTCTAAACATAAAGAGTTGTTTGAAGGCTTTTGTTATGTCTTGTGGTGGTACATTTGGAATTTCCGTAACAAGAGCATTTTTTGTTCGACTTGTCCTTCGAATGCGCTTATATTTGAGGAGGTAGTCACCCGATCCTTCATTTGGTGTAATCATAGATGTAAAAAGTCTTTTAGTTGGGTAGATTGGCTTAAAAACCCGCATCTTGTACTTTGTAATTTCTAGCTTCTTGCTAGTCTTTTTGTTTCAATAAAATCCGCCGTTAAAAAAAAATCATAGGTTCGAGTAGTCTTTCGATCACATACAAATGAATAAAGGATAAATTGAGTATATATAATGACGCCTTGAGATTAGTCGGCTCGTAATGTCGAGTCAAAAACCCCGATAACTTAAAAGAAATCTATATCTATCTATATATATCTATACTCTTTATAAAGGAGATCTGGGTTTTTGTTGAAACTTGAAAAGTTAAAAAACCCTATTTTAGGAAAGAGTAAACTGCAAAAATCATCCCTGTGGTTTGTACTTTTTGGCACTAATCATCCCTAACCGATACTATTGACACTAATCATCCCCGAGTGATGAAACGTTCGGCAAAAATCATCCTTGTGTGTTTTAAATGACATAATTACCCTCCATATGTTTAAACCACATGGATGATTTTTGCAATTTACTAAAAAAAACTAATGTTACAATTATTATTATTATTATTATTTTTATTTTTTTATAAACATCACTTCATTATTATTATTATTATTATTATTATTATTATTATTATAAATCACTTTATTTGTAATTTACTTATTTTATTTTACAAAAAATTATTAGGAAGCCGAGATATCATCTAGGCCGCCACTCCTTGATGTGTGTGTTTATCTGACTAGGGCTTCCGCCTTTGACACAAACCAGGATGGCTGATTTTGTTTCCCCTTCACACGTTTACGTTGTGCCGCATCAATCAGCCATCATGGTTTGTGTCAAAGGCGATAAACACACACATCAAGGAGTGAGGGCCTAGATAATATCTCGGCTTCCTAATAATTTTTTATAAATCCCTTAAATTTCTAATAAAGTGATTTATAATAAATAAATAATAATAATAATAATAATAATAATAAAATAAGTAAATTACAATTAAATATAATAGAATTAAATAAATATAATAATAATAATAATAATAATATCGCCTTTGACGCAAAAGAGTGAAGGCCCAGATAGTATCTCCGCTCCCCTCTAATTTGTTGTAAATTCTATTATTATAATGAAGTGATGATTTAATTAAAAAAAGTAAAAAATAATTATAATTGTGAATATTAGTTTTTTTTGTAAAACTGAAAAAATCATCCCTTGGTTTAAATATATTTTGGCAAAAATCATCCCTGTGTGTTTTAAATGACATAATTGCCCTCCATAATTCGTGGTGAGGGATGATTTTTGCCGAACATTTCAGCGCTCAAGGATGATTATTGCCAATAGTATCGGTTAGGGATGATTAGTGCCAAAAAAGTACAAACCACAAGGATGATTTTTGCAACATTCCAATCATTAGCAAATCATTAGTTGTCTAATATATTGCTGGAAAACCCATACATAAGACACACTTTTTTCTCTCTCTAAACCCTAATACACAGACTTCCGCCACCATTATCTTATCACCGACATCATATGCCGAATCTGCCACCATCTCTTGTTTGTTTAGGTGGTTTGAGTTAGTTCCGGTTCGTGGTATTGGTTGTTGGTCTGAGTGGCGTTTGTATTTGATGGTTTTGGCTGTCTATCACCATCTCGCGGTTACTCTATCATCGGCCACTGAAAATCCTATATCACCTAAGGTTGTTTCAAGTCTTTCTGTTTTCTATATAGATTTAATATATTTAATATCATTGTCTTATGGATCTATATATTTTATCATCTATTTTACCATTTCTTAGATCCGTCGTCGTTGGAGTAATTGTTGTCACCGCTGGATCATTGGATGATGCTGAACGTATAAATCGTGTGTATATGGTTGTGAATATTGCTGGTAATTTTGTTATTATAAGTTTTAGCTCCTCCTTTGGCTGGTAACACAACTTTGGAAACTTAATAATTTCTAGAAACAAATAATAAAAGGTTATAAGAAATCTTTAATGAGTGAGGTCACATTATTAACCAACCATAAGCTTTATTTGCAGCATGAAACGAACTGCGATATTAAAAACTGATTAAAAAACACTAATTTTTATAATGTGAAAACTAGAAGGGGGTTGAATAGTTTTTATCGTTTTAAAATTAAAACTTAGATTGTCGACTTATGTAAATTCAAAATATATACACAAGTGTATATGATAGCGATGCAATAAGTAAATAAACAATCTACGAAATATAAGCAAGTAAAGATAAGAAATATCAAACCGATGACACAATGATTTATAGTGGTTCGGCTACAAAGCTCCTCTTCTCCCTACTCCACTCCTCAAGTACCCAACTTGAGAGTTATCTTCACTATGTCAACAAGCTCCATTTAGGCGGAGAAAACCGTACACGTCGCTTACACTTTTTCCGGTACTAGGCTAAAGACCGAGTTCTACTTTAAGATAGAACCAATCTAACACACTATGTATTTTGTTGCCTAAATACTATCCTATCATACACATATGATACACACAACACACAACACAAGATATACAAGATGAATGATTATCACAAACGTGATGACACAACTAAACTAATAACACTTAAAGCTTGACGTCTTCTTGAGTGTTATTCACTAAAGAGTGAAATGAGTTGATCACTTGTAATTGATTATGTAACAAGTATAATGATCAAAGAATATATAAAAGATAAAATATGTGTGAGAAAAATATTTGTCAAGACTTATTTAAAATGAAAAAATGAGGTTGGTATTTATAGGCAACCTTTTGAAATTTAAATCTGTCCCTGGGGAGTCAGACATGCGACTTACGGATCCCCCGTCCCCTGGATCCATCTAGTACTTTTGGTGGATCCGTGGGTGGAGCTGGAACAATATTTATCATTTTGTGATTAACCCCAAATCTATACAAAATATTGTTTTGTACTTATTAAAACTAGTTTAATAGATTCTTCTAGAAGAAAATATTTCTTATCACCAATAAGGAATTTTTTTCTAGATTTGGGAAGATTTTAAAAGATTTGGAAATATTGTTTCCACTTATGGTTAATCTTATTTTGTCTTACACAATTAATATAACTAGCTTATAATTAATTATGTGTTAGCTTAAATCATTTGATTAGAAAAGATTTATGCAAATGATAATATTTTTCTTTGATAATTAACTATGTTTAATAATGTCATATTCATACCTTAAGTGATTTGTCGTTGTCAAGTAAACTTTCGACAAAATAACTTGTTTACGTAAAGTATGACATTATATTTGTTATTATCAAAACATGAAGATCATTAAATATAAATATCGTTTTTGTGCGAATATTTGTATTAACAATCTCCCCCTTTTTGATGATGACAAAATATAAACTCATGCTTATTTAAGAGTTACTAAATAAGTATTTAGTAGATGAGTTTACATATCTTCTCCTTCTTTTTGTCGAAGAAAAAAGTGTTGTAGAGGCGGTCCTTGCAAGTCTTGTTTTTGACGAATGCTAAGTCACTTGGTTATAAATGCAAAGTAAAAAAATAACGACAAAGTTGCAAGTGCTCCCCCTTGGTGTATACCTCCCCTTGCTTGGGGCACCAAGTAATCGAGCTATGGATGCGTTGCTACAAAACAAAGTTAGTAGGCAAGCAAATATATATATATATATATATATATATATATATATATATGACCATCACAAATGCACACATATACAATGAACATCCATCATCACCACTAAAAATGAAAATAATATTAAATCAATTATAAGGGATAAAACATAAAATTTGGCATTAAAGCCATAAGACAAGAGAGTTAAAGTTGAAAAGAAAAGAAAGCAACTAAAAATTCTAAATCTTGGGATAAAATCTTATCTTCCTTATAATCCAAAGGGTTTGGGGTATCATAAGAGTGGATTTAGTGCAGAAGGTATGGTGGGTTTGAAGATCTAAGATGATGTTGGATGTAGGAGCAAATGAAGTGAACACCCTCTTGTAGGCTTTGAAGTTGATTGACTTTGTTGGTACATCATCTACATATGCGTAGATGAGGATTGTAATTCATGATTGGGATTAAATGATCAAACTTGTTGTGGAGAGAGGGTGTTTCATTTTGTGGAGTGTGTTCTTGAATGTATTCGAACATGAGATATATTTCATGTAATAGTACTCCAATTTCACGTTGGGAGTTACTACAACATTGACATGTCATGAGGTGAAAACAGGCATGTCTTGATTCTAAGACTTCGGGTGGAGTGATATGTGGATCAATTTGATTTGATTTGAGTTTTAAGAGATGTTCTTGGATGATTTTCCTTTTAATTGTAGGTGTGGAATCATTTGAGGAAGTAGACATTGCATTTTTGAGTATTAAAGTTGTGAAAAAGTGTGTCATATAAAAGATATGGGGTGTATGCCTTGGCATGAAGGTTCTTGGATTATATGGAGGAGGTATTTTATCCTAAGGTTTAAGATCCACATAGTATCATATAGCATGGTTATAAGATAAAATAGAAGAAGTTAAAAATCAATAAAATTTGAATTTTAGCACTTGGACTGGGTGAGCCACGGATCCACCAAAATAACGTACGGATCTACCATATGATGGATTCGTGGGTCGCAGTTTTCAACAGAAATGACCAGAACATCATTTTTTACCCAAAGCATATCACAAATTATCATGCAAACATCATTATCATCTATAAAATATCCTCTATGAAGCATATCAAGATGAAGTGAGTACGTAATTTAAACATCTAGTTCAAGCATGCACAACATTCACAAGCATTTAGTTTACCAAAATAGCATAGTCTAGTGCAAGGATACTACAAGCAAATAACTAGATAGTATTCATCAAATGCCAATTCATGATTTCTAGAGATATTCCTAATCTAAAGTTGATCTACGGATGCCCAATATCGTAACCTCTTTACTCTTACCCCTCTTTCTCTTATTCTTTCTATTGATGGATCTCATCATTCGATAGTGCAAGACGAATTGTAGTGTATGGTGAGGACGAAATAGTTTAGGATGTTTAGCAAGAACGAATCGGTAAAGGCGAGTAATTAGTAAACCATAAGGAAAACGACAATTGACTCTATTTTTGACACTCTCGATTTTATGAGCAATGTAGTAGGCAAGGTTAAAGTTTTGAGAGTTTTTGAGATGATGGAGCATGATAGCAGAGCATGCATCTATGGAGCTCTTGTGAGTGTCGACACAAATGACATTTTCTCGAATGAAGAGTTCCCAATCCTTGATGTTTTGAGGAAGATTATATCGGAGCATAATGGTAGGATTTGAGCAATTTTGATGACTTGATGGAAAGCAAATATTTTGAATGACATCCCTAATGTTTGGAAGATTAGTTTGATAGGAAACATGCTTTTCACGAGTAGTGTTCAAAAGTTCTAATGAGCATTTCTTTGAGAAGACGCATGTTCCTTTGTATGGAATTTGAAGGACTTGACTGAATTTTTTGAGTGACATAATGAACTCCTTGTCTCGAATGGTGAAACCAATCAAAAGAGACATATCAAGCACATTTCGAATTAGTTGGAATTTGTGATAGAATGAATTTGTGATAGAATTTGATGATGAAGCGAGGACAAATATGACCATTTAAGGTGAGGAGACAATCAAATTGAATTGATTGTTATATCATAATTCTAATTGCATGAAAATAACAAGAAAAATTCAAAGCCCCAAATTATGTGATTTGATCAAAATCAAAACCCTAGATATGAAATTAAATAGAAAATAAGATGAAATCACTTACAATAGTTGTTATAAATTGATGATTTGTTGATGATCTTGTAGATTACTTGCTCCAATTGCCGATTTGAGTTATGTTTGTTTGAGGGTTTTAGTATTTGAGTTCGTGAGTGTGTTTGTTTAATACTTGTTGTGGTCACAATTTGTTTAAAATCAGTTATTTACCCGCGATCTGTGACGCACGAATACACCTAAACCACATACGGATCTCCGTATGGTGGATCCGTGATCCGCAAGTGTCCATAAAAACGGACATAGTTGATTTTTAGGCAAATTGAGATATGGTGTTGTGTTTTTGAAATTGGAATGTGTTATACATACTATTAGGGGTATGTGATATAATTTTTGGAGTCAAAGTCCCATGTTTGAGTGAAAGGGCAAACTAGTCGTGAATTTTCCGAATGAATTTCCAAGTAGTCGATCCTACTAGAGTGTGTATATCTCCTCGTGTATTCCTCGACATGCTTTCAATTTATGGTTGATTGTTAGAAGAAAGCTGAAAACTCAAGACTTTATTCGTATTTGGGATGTTTCGGATTCGTTGGGTTCTTTTTGTTCGCTATGTGAAGGTCCCCCTGATTCACATGATCATCTTTTTTTGAGTGCTCGTTTGCGCATGCTGTTTGGGATAGGATGAAAGTGCTTGCTGGTATGGAATCTTTCCCTCTTAATGTTTATGATGTTATTAGTGATTTGATGCCTATTGCTAGTTGAAGAACTTCTAAGAGTGTTGTTGCAAAACTGGTTGTGGCGGCTTCTACATATTACATTTGGCAAGAGCGTAATTGGCGCGTTTTTAACAAAGGTAAAAGATCCCTCGTGATTGCATCAAGTCCTCGGTTCGTCTCAATCTTCTTTCTTACAGATTTAAGAAGTCTAAGAGTGGTAACAAAGTGGCTCGGCTTTGGGATCTTCCTGAAGCTGTTTTTAGATAGTCGTTATGTTTGTTTGTCTTGGTTTATGCACCATTAGGTGGTTTTTTCCTATTGGTGTTCTTGGTTATGTAATTGTTAGATAGGGATCATATGGCTTGTCATTTGATCTAGGGGCTGTTCAAGCTTTAGTGCAAAGAGCTTGAGGTTAATGTGGCATACGGTCACATTCCATTGTACTTCAGTAACTTTTTTGGTGTAATATATTTTACCGGGGCTGTTTTCCCCTTTACCCAAAAAAAAATCATTTATGAACATTTAGACTCAACAAAACATCGTCAACACAAGTGTGAGTTGCAATTCGATGATTGTTCTTTTTGTCTTTTTTAATCGATTTCGTTATTTCATGTATTGACCATACATGTAGATTTTGAAGATATCTATGGCCATTTTATTGATATTTTCTTAATCTAATAAAATTCTAATCTCGGTTATGTTTACGATCAGAAGTTTTGTAATTGGAATTTGTAATGCGAATTAACATCTTTTGAATAATGATTAATTACTACATCAAATTTCCGCTTACAATTATTTTTGAGATGATGAAGAATCACTATCCATGATAAGTTCCATCATTCCTAATCCTAGTCTTAAATAATTAAATACTTCACGTTTTAAATGCTTTGTAAATATATCGGCTATATTATCTTCGGATGTAACTTTCTTGATAGATATATTGCCCTTTTGGACATTATCGCGTAGAAAGTGGTGACGGATGTTTAGTTCTAGAGTGTTATACGGGGTTTTTACTTAAGTCGATAGCGCCTTTATTGTCGCACATAATCGGAACGTCGTCGAGGCGTATGCCGTAGTCGATGAGAGCTTGTTTCATCCATAGTGCTTGTTGACATGCCTTTCCGGCAGAGACGTATTCGGCTTCGGTCATGGAAATAGCAAGGGCCGTTTGTTTCTTAGTAAACCAAGATGTTAAACAACATCCCATGAATGTACAAACGCTACTAGTGCTTTTGCGATCAACGTAATCGCACACGCAGTGTCAAGTCGCATAAACTGATACGATTTCTATTCTGGTTCTTTTTCAATAACCATAATCCTAAGTAGGCAGTTCCTCTAATATACCTAAATATACGCTTAACGGCTTCTAAATGGGTAGTCTTAGGATTCGCTTAGAAACGAGCACATAAGCAAACACAAACATAATATCGGGCCTACTGTGCGAGTTTAAATAAAGTAACAACAATCATACTCGATATTTAAAGGCTATCCACGAGTAATCGGATTCATCGTCCCCTTAGTGGAGCATGATCTCCGTTGACATTGATGTCCTGGTTTGTTTGGAATCTTCCAACCCGAACTTTTCAACATCTCCTTGAGTACTTGGATTGATTAAAAATATTTCTGTCTTCCCATTTGTTTTGATTTTGAAGACCCAAGAAGAATTCAACATCGCCCATCAAACTCATCACTCAAACCGCCGTCATGCATGATATTCCGCAAAATCATCACCCAGTTTTTGACTCGTGTACCAAATATAATGTCTACGACATATATTTGAACATAATAAGACGTGACTTTGATTTTAGTAAAAAGTGTGTTATCGACCATTCCCATTGAATACTCGTGTTTTATTAAAAATGCTTTAGTCTATCCATACCAAGCTTTGTGGGAGCTTGGCTTAAGACCTTACAAAGCCTTTTTTAAGTTTTATTAAAACATAGTTATGGTTTTGAAATCAATGAACCCCGAAGGTTAAGCAATGTAAACCTCTTCATTTATAAAACCATTTAAAAAAGCACTTTTTACATCCATTTGATATAATTTAAAATCATTTGCACAAGCACTTTCACGAAGTATTTATAAATCGACTCACTCTAGCTACCAGTAGCATATGTTTCATCATAATCTATACCTTCTTGTTGATTATATCCTTGTGCTACTAATCTAGCCTTATTTCTAGATACTATACTATTTCATCTAATTTATTTCTAAAGACCCATTTTGTTCCTATGACGGATTGACTTATAGGTAAAGGGACAAATTCCCAAACGTCATTAGCTACAAATTGATTTAGTTCATCTTGCATAGCTACAACCCAACTTTCATCTTTTAATGCTTCATTGACATTTTTGGGTTCTATTGTAGATATAAAACAAAATAAATTACTATAATTTTGGGCTTGAGATCTTAAGGTTCTTTGATTAAGATTTCCTATGACTTGATCCAGTGGATGATTTTTGGATTCCTTATTGTTAACGATTTCATCAACTTCTATCGACTCATCTTCTTTATTATTAGTATTTACTATTTTGGTATTCTTTCTAATGGATTCTTCTTCACCAACATCATCATCAACCAATGGTGATAATTTGGTAGGAGGAGGACTTTCATTGAATGTCACGTTAAGTGATTCTTCGACTTTTATTGTATGTTTATTTAGTACTACATAAGCTTTACTATTTTGAGAATACCCTAGAAAAACACATTCGTATGACTTTGGGTCAAACTTGGTTAGATAGTCTTTAGTGTTCAAGATGAAGCACTTATGGTATGTGCTTAAATACACATACCTTTTACCTATTAAAACGAGTTAAAAAGACCAATAAAGACCAAAAATACATGAGAAATACAGTGTATTTGTTTGTATTGTAAATTGTGTCTTGCAGGTATGGATATATCACAAAAAGGACAAAAACGAAGCCAAACGGACAAAACCGAGCATGAGAATGGAAAGAGCACGAGAAATCGAAGCCGAAGGTGTATACATCCTTAATGGGCCAACCCGTACCCATTTTATTGGGCCGGGTTAGCACATTTTCCTTTGTATCTATAAATCTAAGCGTAAACCTATTTACAAAACCTTTAAATCCAATCCACTAAGCCTTGGCCCATTTGATAAACCAAAGGCCCAAACCCACTTAAACATATTCCCGTTAAATCCATATCACCGTTAGTCCCTGGATAATTACACAGTTAGTCCTTATGGTATTCTCATCGTTAGTCCTAAACCTAAAGATCCCCTTAAACTCCCCCTAACCCTGTTAGCCCTAAACACCCCCATTTTAAACAAATATAAACTAAACAACCAAACACCCGCCAAACCTCATTATTACTATTCACGCACCATCACCCCCATTTACCATGCACCCTCACTTAACCCACTTTTACCCCGCTTTCTAGAAGCCTACCACCTGACACATGACGCAAGCAATGATGTAAATGGAATGACAGCTTGGCGATCCCAAGCATTTCTATTGGTGGATGGGACGTGGCACTTAATCCAAGGGCTAAGGATGATTGATATTGAGGCGGTTTGGAATCAATGGTTGAGATTAGAAGCTGTGGACGCTCCTAAAGCTCTAGATCCTTCTGCTCATGGCATGTCACAATCGTGGTAGTTGGAAGTTCAAGCTCTTGCTTGAGGTTAATGTGGTACTTCAGCCACATTCTATTGTACTTTTTTTTGTGGTGATTAATACAAATTTACCGGGGTAATCCCCTTTACCTAAAAAATTAAAATAAAATTCCGAAAATTAAAAAAATCCAAAAAATTAATGCGAAATGTGTGCCATGTCATCATTGAGGTGGCATCCAGTCACTAAATCATATTTATACGCTCATAGTTAGCCCCATATATATGTTATTATAGATATATATACACACACTAGTGGCTAAGCATGCTCGATGAGCGGACATGACTTGTAATTATTGTTACATTTTTTTGTTTTGTTAAATATTTGTTTTTAAAAATTGTATATCATACCTAAGTGAACGTTATAAATATTTATCAGATTTCAATTATTAATGTTGTATTAGATGACATCTAAATGTTGCATTTCTCGGAAACACTATGTTTGCAGCATAAACAGAGTTTAGAGTTATCATTGGGTTACAAAAAATTACAAATTTGGTGTACTGCTTGTCAATTGGTTTCAACGCCTAGGTCGAAAGTACTTCCACAACATGCGTCTGCCCCATTGTTTTCCCTCAAAACATAAGATGTTATGATCCCCTTTGTTGAACTCTTCTCATGACATACCATCAAACCCTGTTACAAACATCACAACATAGAAAAGCTATCACTCTTAATTCACAACATAAAAGAACACCACTTTGGCACATCTATAATAAAAACTAGGTTTTCAACCCGCGCTCTGCAGGTTTTCCGTTTTTGTTGCGGCGGTCTTTGTTTAGTGAGTCTGGTGTTGTACGCTTATTATTTCAAACGGAACGGTCTCCAACGAAAGAATAGTTAATACACGGAGTACTTTCTTCATATATTCATAAGTCATGTCTCGAATTCTTAGATACAATTTAAAAATCACACATAATCACACATATTTCGGCCAATGTTACGTATACTTAAATTTAAAAACTGATCGAAGAGTCAATGGCCCCATAGTATGCATCCTAGGACCACTTGGCCAATCCCAGTTGGATTTATCTTTGCAATAGAAGTAGTTATCGAGAAATAGTATCCGAGGAACAATGCAAATTGGGGGCTCAGTTTCCACATATACAACACCACTAAGAGCTTGACAGCACTGAAAAAAAGAAAAAGAAAAGAAAGAGCTGTGATCAGAAAATGTTCAATTTTATCTCAGTGTAGCGAGTTGATAGAGATAAACATCGCATACCTTTTGTTCATGGCTATGGAGCTTCTGACATGCGGAAAGAAGAAAAGCAACGACCCCCACCTGCCTATTCCCATAAGATATTTAAATCTTGACCCAAGTTCCTTCCAAATCAGAGCAATCTATATATGACAAAAAAGTACATGATTAATACACGGTTAAAAAACATTACATGGTCATAATAGTCCGGAATCCAAACACTATAACATGCTAAATAAATGATCAGATGCGGAAAAAATATATATTCATAGGGCTGTTTGGATAGCTTATTTCAAGCACTGCACTAATCTGGTTGAGAGCAAAAATCGAGTGTATTCCCAAACGACACATAAATGAGATTTTCCCTCGCTAAAGTACTATTCCTAAAAATCAAAACCGTTTCCAAAATTAACGATGGGACAATAGTAACAAATTCGCATCACTGAAAAAGCTATAATTACACATAAGAAGCAGTCTTCATTGTACATAAAAACGTTATCTTAATGAAAATGTGTCTTAAAGATCAGGTTAAGGTATATGGTCAATCACATATTCAACTTTCAAAAAGTGTGACATTTGCAAACCATTAAAGTAGGACATCATGTCATATGGAATCCAATCATATAACTGAATCACAAAATTAATGTAAAACTACAACCATGTACATCACAACAATATGTGATACATACATATGTTATTGTTAAGGAAGTGTACTAAGTAGGCAAAGACAACATGTTGAAAATTATGCATACCTTTATGACCCCGGTTTCATTCATATGTAAGAATGTAGTGGTATAGTACACCCGTGATGGTGGTTGCCTATCAACAACCATTCTATATTTTTATACCTAATAGTCAAGTTACACTTGGCTACATCGCGTTTTGTATCTACTTCCTATAAAGACTAAACAAACACATAAAAACAACATTTTGCATACGTAAAGTCTTGGCATCCTCATACGCTATCATAATTAGTTATCAGTCAGAACAATCAAGTTAGTCAGACATGTGTACATCTGATATCCATCTTAGCGTGTCATAAAATGTTTCATTCAGGAAGCATCCCATCGGCCAAAAAATGGTTTTCATGACTACAACTGTTGCAAAAACGGCTAAACTTAGGGTTGCTTGGGAATGCGTACTACAACGTTTAGAACTAAGAAACCTCAGACTGCCTACTCAGTTACCCATGACTGCTTATTTCACCCACATATAATCTGATAAGAAGTTTACATTAACAATAACAAAGACAGACAAAAATACTTATTGTTTTATCGGAACACGACAAACTTATTTTGTAAAAAATGTTCATGATTACTTATTTAAACAGGCTGTACGATTATCATCAGCTTATAAATATATCAAAGCATAATGCAAAATACATAACCATGATAACTCAAACAAACAAAAAGCCTTATTGAAGATAAAATTGGTTCTTTGCTTATAAATAAGTAGATAAGCAGAAGCTGTTTGGATACCAAAAGTGCGCCTATGTGAAGCTTATTTGGAAATGGCTAAACTTGCAAAAAAATGTAACAGCGGCCATACCTTAGTTTCAGTGGTGGCAGCTACTTTTGCTGCTTTTTCTTCTTTCTCCTTGATTGGCTCTAGTTGGCTTTTCCCGTCGCCCAAAAATAAGCACAGTTAAAACAACACCCTTTGTTCTTGCGAATCGTTTGGCTTTTCACACCATAATTAACAGTTTAAAAAAACAATTATCACAAAACCCCATTTAAGACAACATGTATTTAAGCAATTACAAACACCCTCATAGTACATATCTTGGTATATCAGTGAGCAACATAGTATACGGAGTATTACGCAGTACTCAAAAGAGCAAAAGGAAAAACCAAAGGATTAAAAGCACACAATAGTAAACTACTTTGAACCAATTCTGTTTTAGGCAGTCTACTTTTGTTAACGTAAGATAGCACATAGTTGTAATCTTCTGCCCCTCTAAGTCACCGTGTGATGTCATTTTACATAAAATAGAAACATACTTTAACTAAATATATTCATAATAGTTTCTGGAAGTTAAATGTTATATTATTAAGAATTTGATGCTCATTACAGTTATAAAGGGTCTCCCTTAGCAAAAATGGATGTAAGTTACGGATTGGTATGTGTTTCTTCAAATGCACTGACTAAAGTTTGGGTGTTGCTCATGTTTGCTCTATGATAAGCATTTTACTAAGCGTAAACATAAAGTTTTTGAGGCATGTACCTTGTCATTGTCTAGCGGTGATTGGGCCGTTTAATGTAAAGCCCCTCGATACTTTTTTCACACTCTCCAAACCAACCCACCCTTCAGTTGAGAGAGATATCCCCTAGCTGCATTTATCACATCGACTGTTAATGCTTGACTTTTAGGGATGCTCGTTAAAAAAAAGAACTTTCATACCGCGATGCCCATTAAGAGTCGAGTCCTCTGATAAGTGTAGCCTAAAAAATGCCTATTTCTTTGGTAACTACATCCATCGTCTATTAAGTGACCTGCTAAAGAAATGCTCAGATATTAAAAAAAATGTGACACATAAAAGCCATAAGAGTTTCCAAGTAAGTTATACCCAAACACCCTTAACGGATTATTTTTCAAAAATGCTACCCAAAAGACGTAATTAGATTAAAACAAATATGATTATCAACTTTAAGGACTGCAGAATAGTAAAAGTGAGTGTTCTAAACAAATCGATCGATTTTTCACACCTTAAAACTTACAGAAACTCAATTAAAAAAAGAGAGCTAACAAAGGAGATTGTAGAAACATTAATACATACTTTGACCATTTTAATTAATTTCTTACGGGGATAAAATTTACTATTGCAGCAGCCCCAACCAATCACTAAAGTGACCCAAACACCCTTAAAACGACTCAAACATCCCTGAAACTCAAGTTTTGAGGCAGATAGAAACATACTCTGAGCCCATTTGCTAATGTGAAAGACATACCTCGTCTCTACCCATAATGAATAAGCAGACAACAAACACAATGTGTGATCCTCACTCCCACCCTCATCACACCACCATCACAGATCCAAACGCTCTAAGACAACACTCGCATCCTGCCTTATATCAATTAAATTCCTGTTACTAATAGCTGTCGCTATAACCGTCGTGTATTTTGTCATACTGAAACCCAAACTCCAAAAAATAGCCGTCAACTCGGTTCAATTCCCGTCTTTTTCGTGCAGCATATGTCCGTTTCTACAAATTACAACCTGAAATGGAAGTATCAGCATTAAACGGTGATCAAAATAAGAATATTTTGATGGAGTTGCTTTAGCTGCAGTTTGTCTCATGGATACCTTTGCATTTTCGGCATTTGTAGATGTAGATGGGAAGGATTTAAAAAACTGTCCTGCGAAAGACGAACAAATTTAGAAAGTTATGTATTTACACAAACACTTCTACCGTAAGACACGAAACACTCGGGTCGACCACATTATAAGCAAATGAACAAAAAAAAAACAATGTTGCTCAACTTTTTCATTTACACATTGGTTGGTGGGTCATGGGGGTTACTACGTCAGTAAATCCTTATGACTATCATGCCAACTAAAGAAGAGGTTATCTAACTCCAATCCCACTAATAGATTCCATATGCAAAATTGCGGCAATATAACACATACTTTGATTATTTTGGTTAC
>BQNB010062247.1:4069-33129 GCA_026074375.1 Tanacetum coccineum
CTTTTAGATTTTAATTTTCATTTTTGAGCTTTTAATTTTAAGTTTAAAAATAGGATTTTAATTTTAAAAATAGTTAAAAATAGTTTTTTGAGTTTTTATGTTATTTTAGACTTTTCTAAGTTTAAAAATCATTTTTCTTAATTTTTAGGACTTAATTTGCTATTTTTTAGAATTTAATTATATTAAATTAGTTTTTAATTCATAATAAATTCAAAAATAATCAAAAAAAATGTTTTTCTTTTTTTTAAAATTTTCTTTTGTCCTAATTTAGGTTTAGAAATTTAGTTTACATTTTTAGGAGTTAATTTCAGTGTATTTTCTTATTTGTCGCTTTTAATTGCTCCCGTTAATTTGTTTAAGTGATTAATTGCTTTTAATTGTTTATTTTTTGCTTTTATTTAGTAGTTATAGATAATCAAAAATACCCTTTCTCTCATTCAAATCATAATCCGAGCTAAAACGTGGTTTTAATTTCACAGGTCGTTGGGGAAATGACCCGGGTGATCATACTTCCCGGTTGAATATACGTATTATATATTATATATATATCTTTTAAGAGTGAATTTTCCTTATGGAATTTTCTTAATTGCTCTTGTGGTATTATATTAGTATATTTTATTGTGTATCAATTTTTTGGCGCCGTAGTCGGGGACTTGTGTTAAAGATTCCTTCGTTTTACGTTTGTTGATTTGGTTTGAAGATCCTTTCATCCTCGAAAATTTCATTTTTGTTAAATATTTCAAAAATCCAAAAAATATAAAAAGTAAAAAATATTTTCTTTTACTTTTTAGTATAGTTATCATATTAAGATAAATAAAAAAATCAAAAATATAAAAAATTGTCCTTAAAAAAGAAATAAAATAAACAAAGTTGGTAAACGAACACCAACATATAATACCTTCAATTGGGGTATTATCATAAATAAGTTTCGGTGAACTTGAAAAGTTCCCAAATCGAACCAAAGATTCAAAAACTTGTCATTTGTGTCACTTACGAAATACGGCTCACCTTAAGAAGAAATTTTTAAGAGCTACCGTGAAGTAAGTTGATTATTTGGTTTTAAGTTGTCTTCCGTGTATCCGTTTAAAATAGATTGTTAAAAAAAATTCAAAAATCCAAAAAAATTAGTGTAATTTTTGTTTACTTTTTAATTTCTTTATTTTTAGTGCATGCGCACTCGTTCTCAAGCTCGTAATCGAAATCGTCGACAACAACAATAACACGCGGGTTAGCGTGTTGAGGAACCCGAGTTTCCCAATGCCGACAAACGTACCATGGCTCAAATGCTTAACAAGCATACCACCAATGAGTACGAAGAAGCAATTGTGATTCCGAAATTAATGCTAACTTTGAGTTAAAAGCATGGATTGATCAATCTTTGTTCAAAACAAACAGTTTTTTGGACATGATAAAGAGGATCCACATGCTCACATCCGTTATTTCAATAAGATTACTTCAACAATGAGATTCCCGGATGTCCCGAGCACGTCGATTAAGCTTATGCTTTTTCCATTTTCTCTTGAAGGTTCAGCCCGGATTTGGCTAGAAAAAGAACCTCCTCGATCGATTATGACATGGGATATCTGTATTCCGAAATTCATTAATCAATTCTTTCCTCCTTCAAAAACTACAAATCTTCGTAACAAAATCAAGATAATTCAACAAAGATTGCCGACGAATAATTTATATGGGCTTGGATTGATTTATGACCTTCTCAGAGCATGCCCACACCACGGATTTTCAGAACTACATCAGTTGGATACATTTTACAATGCTTTGAATGCTAATGATCAAGACTCGTTGAATTCTGCTGCTGGTGGAAACTTTTTAGATAAGATGCCTCGTGAATGCTTGAGAATTATCGAAAGTAAATCCAGAGTTTCGTAAAATTCACGAAACAAGCGTAGTTGCCTAGAGGTGAGTTCGAATTCAACTACTCTCCGGAATTTCACCAAATTTAGCCTGCTCTTACAACCGAAGTCACAGAACTAAGAAAATTTAATGAGTCTAATGCTTAGCGACAAAACAAAAAGCCCAAGCTCCCGCAACGTAAAGCGGTCCCGAGCAGAGTTATGTAACATGTTGAGTGCTCACTTCTTATAATAACTGTCCAGCCACCGGATGCAATGTTTATCAAACAACATACAAGAGTAGGTTTCACAAAGCTGCTGCTAAGCAATTTTAATCACGGCTCACCTTTTTCGGTTTTCCGATAAAGAGTTACCGAGACTCAAGTTGATTATTGGTTTAAGTTCTTCTTTTCATCATTTCTTGTTAAAATACAAAAAAAATAAAAAATAAAAAAATAAAAAAAAATAAAAAAATAAAAAACAACAAAAATCCATAAATATTTTTATTTCCATTTTATTTTCTTTTATAAAAATCCGAAAAAATTATATGTTTTCTTTCTTATTTTAATTTCTATTTTTTATGTATTATTTGAAAAAGCTAAAAATATTCTTCTTTATCTTCTTATCCGTTTAATTCTTTCTCTCATCCTCTAAATCGTTTAATTCTTCGACATGTCATATAACGGACTTAGTTGCTATTTATGCGGTGATCCGTTAGATGGTATACTTTGTCAACGTTGCTCGTGCGGATGGTGTGGAAACAAGCTTGATGATGGATTTTGTTCATATTGCGCTTCTAAAGATGGAAATTCATTCGCTTATAATCCAAACCCGAATTCTTTCGATAATTCTCCAAATTTTTCTTACCCACCTCCACAACCCCAGTTCGAGACATATTCGTGCGAGTTATGTGGGAACGATTCTCACTACGGTTATGATTGTCCATCACGAGTCCCGCTTGTCTATGAGCCGGAACCGTGCTACAATCAAAACTTTAGTGATAATTATTATCCACAAAATTCACCGAGTTTTTCTCAACAATATCTTTGTTGTGCTTATTGCGGGGGTCCTCACTATGATTATCAATGTCAACCGATCAATGAAACTTACTATGAACCTAATCCGAGTTATGATTATTCCGGTTTTGACCACCCACAACCCCCGCAGGACTCCGTCGATTGTCAAGAAGCCCTTGATAAAATTCTTGAAGAGCTAAAAGAAATAAAACGAGATCGAAGAAAGAAAATCGAGGATATGAGTATCGAGGAAATGAGGCATGAGCAGCAATTGGTTGATTACAAAATTAAAGATATCACGAATGATTTGGGTATTAAAAGATTTCGAGGCAAGGAGATTAATGAAGAATATGATAGAGATTGTGAGATTAGAATTCGAGAACTTAAGCAAGATTTTAATGAATGGGGCAGCGAAGTCCGAAAAAAAGAGCAAGCTTACGAAGAAGAACAGTATGCTACTGCTCGTCGTCGCATGCTTTCTATTCCTTTTGTCGACGAGGATGATTATATTCCTTTAGGAGATATTATTACTCGATATGCTACGTCTAAAGCGATCACACCCGATGAACCAATCGAGGAGCCCGATAACTCTCTAAGTATAGGGAACGAGCATCTCGACACTATTTCGGCAATGGAATCGGACGAAGTAATAAAGTCTAGTATTGAGAACCTTGTCCCAATCCCAAGTGAGTTCGAGGGTATTTCTGACGATACGAGTGATGTGCTTACTTGTGATAATAATTGTGTTAATGTTAAGTCTGATCTTGTGGAATCTTTGATTAACTGTGATACTTCGATTGTTTATTCTTCTAAGATCGACCCAATTCTCGAGGAGTTCGCCGGTGAACTTGCTCATATTGCTCTAATTCCACCAGGAATTGTTGAAGCCGATTTTGATCCAAATGATGATACTTCGAGTGATGATGATTCTTTTGAAGATATCGAGTACGTTGATGCATCACCTTCCTATTCAGAGCTCGTTAGCTTAGAGAAGGTTAATGATGTCGATCAAGAAGAGAAAGAGTTTGATTTAGAAGATATTCTTCAAATCCAAGACGTTAACCTTCATGAGAGATTATTGAAAATAAGTCTTCTTATTTCTAATATCGAATCTTTAAAAGATAAACCCACTCTGGATCGTGTGTTCAAGTCTCATTCTTCATTTCCTATTCCCGTCGCAGATAGTGATTCGTTCTTTGAGGAGACCGATACTTCTCTTTCTCATTTGGATAATTCTTTACCCGAATTCGAGACTTTTAGCAATCATACGGAAGAGACGAGAAGTGGCAGTACCACTACTCATGCTAATTACTCTCTTCCCGAGTATGATTCGTTTCTTTTTTAGATTGAGCCCGATCAGGGAGGGTTGACTAGTGTTGTTATTTCTGATAATTCAAATGATCTTCTTTTGGAAATTCCTGAGTTTGAATCATTTCACTTTGATCCATCGTTTCCTCGTCCTCCTCCAGAACCACCGGATGTTGAGATTAGCTTAGTTATTGAGACCGATGTACCCGAGATAAACGATTTTGATGAGCTTAATGGAGATGAATGTTTTGACCAAGGGGGAGGAGAGATTAATTTTGAAGCTGACGATTCCTTCACATTTGTCACTTGGACTTTTCTCCCGTTTCTCACCTACCTTGAGGTTTCTCCCTTACTTTCCTCCACCAAAAATGAGGATACCATTTTTGACCCCGGCATCTTCACTTAAAGCCGGTGGCATCTCATCGGGATGGAACTTTCATATGCTTTAATGTTTGTCCAAACATTAATGAAAGCCCGATTGAGATTTTCTCTTCCATTTACACTCTCCCTAAGGACGAATGAATTCAGGGATCGAGTCGAGCTTGCGACTCGGTGAACAAAAACAAGCCGCTTCGTGGGAGTTCACCCCATGCTTATCCATTTTCTTTCTATTTTCTTAAATAATGTGTTGTGATGTGTTGAGGCTAGCTCTTCCGTTTTTCGTTGTTTGTTGTTTGTTGTGATTTTTGTAGGATTGAACCAACAATTTCTGAAGACTCTCGTGTTCTGTGTCCCGGTTCACTCGAGCTTCCTATCCTTTGTTTGAAATTAGTTTGGGGAGATCCGATATCCTTTCATCATTATCGATTCACGTTTATCTTTGCATACTTAATAAACGGCTTAGATTTTCATAGAACCCGCCTTTAAACATTGAGGACAATGTTTCGTTTTAGTTTGGGGAGGGAATCTATCGATTTGATGTTACCTGCTTATTGTTTTGTTCTCACGTACACGTTTTCCCACAAAAATAGCAAAAAATTTAATTTTTTTGTAGAAAAAAAATGAAAAAATAAAAAATATTAATAGTTGGAAAAAAAAATAATAATAAGTGTTAAGACACGTATGTAGGTTTTCCGTTGGTGAGAATAAGAAGTAATTTTTGACCCGATCGAACGTGTAGAGTTCTAGCCTTCTCCCTTAACAATTAATGATGATAGTTTGTGCTAGTCTCATGTAGACTTTAAACATGCTAGACTTGAAAATATTGTAAATGAACGGGCTTGTGCTATCTCAGTAGATTTAAAAGGTCGTAGTTGGATTTTATATAGGCTAAGTATTTGCGAATTTCTTTATTAGAGATTTTTTAAATTGCAAAAGGAATAAGAGATGATAGTGTTGGACGTACGAGTTTGGATGCTTAAACAGTTTATTGGAAAACTTAAAGGCTTATAAGAATAACTTGTAGTTTTTCTTCCTCGAAGTTCTTAAAATGATTAATTATACGTGTTCTCTTTAATTTTTACAAAGTAGAGTTTTACTCTTTAAAGTCTAATCAACATATTTAGAGAAAAAGCTTTATCGATGATGAAGTCAACATCGTTGGTAAATAAGAATTTTAGTTCAAGGTTCTCATCACTTTGGTTTTCTAAAATGAAAATTTTTCATTTGCAAAATAATGTGTTGAATTAAAATAAAAAAAAATGTATGCAGTTATAATCCTTAGTGTTATATTAATATACAAACTTCCATCGCAATTAAAGTACATGGGTATTTGTCGGTTCGCTCCGATGTGACATCGAATGAAAGGGGGATGGAGGATGTATATTTAGGGTGGTATCATAATAAGTACAGAGCTCTTCTGTCGGAGGCGTGGCCGATGTGTCGTCGAAAGAAAAGTGATACCGGTTCCTAGCCTAATAATGTAAATAATAATAATAATATTGCAAGTTAGAAAATAAATAGTAAAAGTTTTTCTTTTCTTAAACCAAGGTATTCTTTTGAACTAAGGTTTGCAAAAGTCTACAAGGTTTTTCATCGGAAGTTCATGTGTCTCGATTATTATTCTCCGGATGAGGTGTCAAAAGCCTTAGCACTTACCGAAGGACGGTGGTGATGCTAGAGATGAAAGTCATTCATGGACACGTGAAACAAATGATGCTTAGCTAAGGAGGTTTTTGTCTTGCTTTGAGTTGTGATCATATAAGTGATTACACATTTATTAGCCCAAAAGTGCCATGTGTTAAAGCTTGGTCGGATTTCAACTATATAAATATGTGGATTTAATGGTATAAATTATTTGAAACACAACTTAAATATATGATTTATGTCGGAAGAGCAATTCACAAGTTGTAATTTAAGTAGTCTTTGCAATCTTAGCTCGTTATTAACGTGTTGATCTTATTTTTAAGCTTAGTATGGGAAAATTGAAAAATAGGGAATGATGAGTTATCTTTTAGACACTTTCAGTGCTTTTTGTTCTGATCTAAAATTACCAATAAGGTAATGAAAACAATATATTATGTCAACACAAGAATAAGTTGTAGTTAGGAAGTTAATTATTAAGAAAAAATCATTAAAAAATTTAGTAAAAAATCTTTGAAAATAGGAATTCGGGTGTTTTATAACTTGTGATCTCTTAGCTCTCTCAACAAAAATCTTTGCTACTTTTCAAAGGTTTAGTTTGGGGAAGTTTCGAGGTATTTGGTTATAAGGCATGTAATATTGCGTGAGGACACGCAATCGTTTAGTTTGGGGAATTTTGATAAGTATAAAATACACATATCTGTTTATACCTAAAATAGCCCAATTAAACCCAAAACAGACTTAAAATGGCAAAAATATACTTGTTTTTGTGTTTTGTGTGTGCAGGTACGGATATATCAAAAATCACAAGAAAACCGTCAAAAACGGGCAAACACGGACACGAGAACGGAAGAGCACACAAAAAGCCAGGAAAATGGTCAAGCTTCAGTCAAAAGTAATCAAGGAAGTCAAAAAGTCAACTATGGTCAACCATTAGTCAAAACAAGAAGAGAAATCCCCAAAATACCCTCCCATGTTAACCATTAACAAAAATAGTCCCTAAACCCTAACACCGTTATCTCTTTTACATTAAAGAGATAACGGTCGTTATCTTTTTGTTAAATTACCAAATAAATAAAACAACCCACAACCGGCCCAACATCAATACCCGGCTCACTCTCTTTTATTACTCGGTTAAACACAAGTCAAGCACCAAAAATGATAAAAAACCAATTTTACCGCCCTTTTTCCCCTTATTACTTTTCATCGTCCCTTACCCATTTCCCCTACGCCTCACTTATACTTTACCCCGTCCCAACCTGTCAACATCAAAGACGCCAGCATGGCAATCCTCATTTTTACATTCCTCATCCAACGGTTCAAGATCAGTGGATTAATTAGCTATCTATGATCAAACGGCCGAAAGTAGGAGTTGAGAGCATTTCATCTCAATCCTCTCACCAAACTAGCACATCTCCTCACTCCTCTTGGCTATATAAAGAGCTTCATCAACACTGAAAGAGATCATCTAAAACTAGGAGTAGGAGTAGTGTAGAGTACATTTCAGCTTATTTTACTTTTTTATTGTCATTTAAAATTCATGTAATTTACTTTTAAAAGCAATGTAATCCTTTATTAATCAATAAAAGTTATTTTCTCTTTAAATTCGTGCTCTTAAATTCATTTGTAAAAGTTACTGTTCATTCTAATAAGCTCATAATAAGCTCTTTGTTTAAATAAGCTGTTTTTACTCTTAGATAAGCTGTTTAAAGCTTATCTAAGCTCTTGGACTTTTAATCACTCTCAAATTACCAATGCAATTGAAAAATGGATGATAAGCCAATTTTGGATGGGCTTATAGACCTACTGGCTTATTCCCAATAAGCCAGAGCTTGTAGATAAGCTCTTATGAGCATTTGAATCCTTGTTTAAGCAAAGGATCAAGGTACACTTTCTTATTTTCCATTCCTGCTCAAATTTCAATTTTAGCTTAATTTTACTGTTTATTTGCTTATTGTGCTTAATTTCAGTTAATTACTGTTACTAATAGCTTATTTGTGCTTATTATGTGTTGTTATTGCTTATTTAGTTTAAAATAAAGTTTAAATCTCAATTCCAAAAGTTTTTCCTTATTAACTGTAAAAAAAACCAAAAAATGGTAATTTAGCTTATTTTGCTTATCAAGTGCTTATTTCCTGTTTATTTCAGCTTAATTGTCTTTAATATGCTTAGTTTCAAATCTGTTTTAGCTTTTTATAGTTTTTTAAGGTCTGTTTAAGTGTTAATTTAGAAAAGCTAAAAAATAAAAGGGTGTTTGGCATAGTGCTGTTTAGGGAGTTAAATAAGCTCAATTAAGCTCAAAGTTGGTAGTTAGAATTGTTTTAGCTTATAAATGCTTAAACAAGTTTTAGTTTTCCATTTATTAGCTTTTAAGTAGGGTTGCACTTCATTTTAGCTTTTTATCAAGTTTTTACTAATTTTGCTTAAACTATGTCAACCTTTTTCATATAGCTTTTTCATAGCTTAAAATTGTTTCAAAATGTCTTTTAAAAGCTGATTTTAGAAGTATTCTAGGTCTAGTTTTAGGTTTAGCTTAGCTTTTAGCCATAATGTTCCATTCAATGGCTTATTTTTAAGCTTTAAGTAAGCCACTTGAGGCTGCACTATCTCAGCATAAGCTGAGTAAGTGAAACAGCTTATTGAGCCTTTAAGCTCATAAGTTCTAGCTTATTTCTGTCTTAGATTTAGTTTTTAAGTGCTTATCAATATTTTAGGTTAGCTTTTTAAGTTTTAAGCATAGCTTATTTACTTTTTGTTTAAAATAGCAGTTAAGAGTTAAACTTTATAAAAAGTTTAAGTGTTTTGTCATATTAAGCTGTTTAACAGCTTATTTCTTTAGTTTTTCAAAAAGTGTTTTTACAAAAGTTGATAAGCAAGGGCTTATCAACATTTTTGCTTTTCAAAGTTTTACTAAAAAAAAAATATATATATAAAAAGGGAAACCCGGGTGAGCAAGACTCGAACCCGGGTCCCAACCATCATCAACCTTCACACACACTCATTAACCAACTGCGCCCTTGGGACTTTTACGTCTAAGGGTGCATTGGTTAAATATTTAACCTCTTTTTTCTTGTTTTAGCTTATAGATGCGTTTTAGCTTATTTACCAGCTTATTAGTCCAACTTATTTCGGTTTCTTATTTTTCCTAGGTTAATAAGAGAGTGTTTTATTTTCCTTGAATTTTTCACATTTTTTCAAAGTCGTTTTATATTTTTAATCATTTAATTTCATTATTTTAGTTTTTAATTCATAAAAAAAAACTCAAAAAAATAAATTTCTTTTTTTGAAAATTTTCTTTTATCATTTCAAACATAGGAAAATTAGTTTGGTTCCCGTAGGGTCATTTTTGAACAATTTGGTTTTTAAGGGCTCGGTTTCCGGTTATTCGTTTTTGCGTTTTTATTTAAAATTTATAGTTAGTTTTTCAAATTTAGTTTGCAAATCCTCTTAGTTGTTATTAGAAATGTGGTTAGTTAACATAGATTCTTATTTTGATTTCTTTAAGTGCTTAATTTCTTATTTCCTTTTTTCGTTCGCGTATTTTGTTTAAATTCTTGCATTTAAGTGTTTTAATTGCTTTAGCCTTAAGAAAATCATTCAAAAACTTGAGAATCATTCAAAAACATTGTCCAAGCTGAATCGAGGGTATCAATTCATGCTTCGTTGGGAAACGACCCGGGTGATCATACTTCCCGGTTATATATACGTACTATATATTATATATATCTTTGCGCTCACTCTGCAGCGGAGGGGAGGGGGTTCTTTGAGTTTTTTTAATTCCCTTGTAGTATAATATGATATAGTTTCATAGTGTAATTGAAAACTAATATCAATTTTTGGCGCCGCTGTCGGGGAAGTGTGTTACCATTTCCCGCGTTGAATCGGGATTTTGAAGAAACCTGCTCTTCAAATTATTATAGTATCCTGAAAAATCGTGCTGGCGCTTACTCTCTCTCTATCTCTCTCTCATCTCTTTAGGGAGTATAAAAAAATGTATCTCTCTTCTCTTAAAAAAAAAAAATTAAGTACAAATAAGTGTCCTGGATGAGGTGTCCTTTTCGTTTTATGTTCTCTCTATATACTATCGTTAAAATCCTAAAAAAATACAAAATACTAAATGTTGTGACCGTGAACGACGAGAGAAGATACGGGGGGGGGTGTTTCAACTATCTGAGGGAGGGTAACCGTAAAAGATCTCTATCCTCATCTTCTTCTATCTCAACACTCCCTAAATACCTCCTCTCGCGTCGACCTCCAAAAAAACCCCCACAAAAGTTTTTAAACGGGTCCTTGTTGGCACTGTTAAGTCCGGCTCAACTTTTACGTGTTCCGAGAAGATACAGAACTCAATTGATTATTGGTTTATAGGTCTTCTTTTCAGCAGTTTGGGTAAAATAACCTAAATAATTAAAAAACCACAACAAAAAAATCAAAAATATTCGGGCTTATTTGCTTCCCTTATGAAATATTCGTAAAAGCTAAAAAAAATCATCTCTATCCTTCTTATTCGATTAATTCTTATCTTCTTTATCCTCTAGATTTGTTTAATTCTTATAGGCACTCATATCGAATTCTCGTACTACAGTAAAAATGCCTAACTTTGTGAAGTTTGTACACTAGAAATGTGTTCAATAGGAATCTTGAAAACAAGATTCTTGTTCCCGAACCCAAAGACATCTCTTCGTGTTGTGTAAAGTGTGGAACCCCGGTTGATGGTCCGTATTGTCGTAGATGTGCGTTTTTTAACGAAAGAATTCGGGAAGATAGTCTTACATATTTGTGGTGAAAATGAAACTTCCAAAGACTTTGAAGAGTTTTCCGAAATCAAATACCAACGTTTGTTAATGCGCTTCGAGAGCCAATCGTGTCAATCAAGACCCAAGTGAAAATTCTTCGCATTTGCAAGTGAAAAGCCAATCGTTGTCAATCAAGACCCAAGTGAAAAGTCAATCAAGACCCAAGTGAAAAGTCTTCGCATTAACCAAAATTGTTGTTACGAGTGCGGTGATTCCTTGATGAAGATTTTGTCAATCAATGCATTTGTCAAGTTTTGTGTTGGAAATTTGTCATTAACGGTTTATAATTGTCCCCACCAAAAGTGCCGATGTTCTCTAATCCAAGACAATTGCAATCAAACCATTTATGGCTCCCACAAATTTTGCCAAATGGAGAATTCATTAACCTATGATTCCCAAACCAATACTTTTAATGTTTTCTCCAAGTGATCTTACCCTACTCCTCCACAATTTCTGTTTTGCGGACTTACTTGTTTAGTTATGTGGAAAATAATGCTCATTATGTGTATGATGTTCACCACAGTTCCCCGTTTGTCTATGAACAGGAGCCGTGTTATAATCAAAACTTTAGTGATAATTATTATCCACAAAATTCACCAAGTTTTTCTCAACAATTTCTTTGTTGTGCTTATTGCGGGGGTCCTCACTTTGATTATCAATGTCAACCGATCAATGAAACTTACTAAAACCTAAATCCAAGTTTATTATTATTCCTGTTTTTGTCCGGATTTTGACCACCCCACAACCACCGCAGACTCCGGCGATTGCATGAAGCCCTGTGGATAAAATGCTTGAAGAACTAGACAGACATAAAACGAGACACGAGAACGAAAAAAGAGGATATGAGACGAGAAATGAGCATGGCAGCAATATGATTGATTACAAATTAAAGAAAATCACAAATGAATTGTGGGTATTAAAAGATTTCGAGCGAGGAGATTAATGAAACTATAGAGGAAGAGGTGAGATTAGAATTTGAAACTTAAGCAAGATTTTAATGAATGGGGCCAGCGAAAGTTTCGAAAAAAGAACAAGCTTACGAAGAAGAACAGTCATGCTGCTGCCTCGTTGTCCCGCATGCTCTATTCCTTTTGTCGACGAGGATGATATAAACCTTGTAGAGAGATATTTATGCTCGATATTCTACGACTAAAGCAATCACACCCGACTTACCAGATCGAAGAACCAGATAAATTCACTAAATATGGGATAGCATCCGACACTAGACCGACAACGGAATCGACGAAGCATAAAGTCTAGTGTTAAGAACCTGTCCAATTCTCCCAATAGTTTCGAGGGTATTTCGACGATACGAGTAAGGTGCCTACTTGTGTTTAAGAATCGTGTTAATATTGATATCGATTCTTGTGGAATCTTGTTTAGCCGTGATACTTTGATTGTTCATTCATCTAAATCGTCCCAATCTCGGGATGTTCGCCGTGAACTTGCTATATTGCTCCAATTCTACTGGGAAAATTGTTAAAGCAATTTTGATCCCAAATGATGATAGCTTCGAGTGACGATGAGGCTTTTGAGAACATCGAGTAACGATGAGCATCACCTTCCGATTTCAGAAGCTCGATATTTTGGAGGAGAAAATGAAGATCCAAGAAAGAAAGAGTAACTTAGAAGGATATCTTTCAAATCCTAATTTATTCTTTGTGAGAAATTATTAAACGTCCATCGTCTTATTTCTAATATCGAATCTTTAAAAGATAAACCCACTCCGGATCGTGTGCTCAAGTCTCCTTCTTCATTTCCTATCCCCGTCGCAGATAGTGATTCGTTCTTAGAGGAGTCTGATACTTCTCTTTCTCATTTTGATAATTCTTTACTACCCGAATTAGAGAATTTTAGCGATCATACGGAAGAGACGAAGAAGTGGCAGGACTAACTACTCATGCCCCCTTTTAATTACTTCTCTTCCCGAGTATGATTTCTGTGCATTATTTTTATATTATCCGATCAGGGAGGGTTGACTAGTGTCTTTGATTATTTCCTGATAAATTCACATGAACCTCTTTTGGAGCTCCCGAATTTGAATCATTTTTATTTCGTTCCAGTCATTTCCCTCGATCCTCCTCTGGAACCCACATGGACATGTGAGATTGCTTAAATTTTGAGCCCCATGCTCCTGATTGATAATTTTAAATGAACTCCAATCGAGACCAAAGGGAAGTAGAGAGTTTTCTCCAAATTTTGAAGATACCGATTTCCGTTTACATGTGTCTCGGACCTTTTCTCCCGTTCTCACCGACCCCCGAGCCTCACCGTGATCTTGTTCACCGAATGTGAATCACCATTTTTTGACTCCCGACAACATCCCTTTCCATTTCTTATCTACAACCAGTCATTTTCAATGAAGGTTCTGTTGGCTTCTCCCTAAGGAAAAATTATTCAGGGTTCGAGTCGAGCTGTGACTCAGGTGACCAAAAAAAAAGCCGCTTCGTGGAGTTCTCCTAAGAAAACATCCTTATCCTTTCATTTTCTTCTATTTTCTAACTAATTGTGTTGTGTGTGTGAAGAGGCTTAGTACGCTGCCGTTTTGCTTTTGTTGTTGTTTTGAGTGTGATTTTTGCAAGGATTGACCCAACAATTTTCTGAAGACTCTCGTGTCCGATGTGGTATCCTTTCACTCGACTTCTCATCCTTTGTTTGAAATTTGGTTGGGGAGATTCGAGTATACGTTCATAATTATCGATTCACGTTTATCTTGCATTTCATATCAACGCTTAGATTTTTTTTTTTCGTAGACGGAGCCCGCCCTTTTACACATTAGGACAATGTTTCATTTTAGTTTGCGGAGGGAATCTAATCGAATTTGATGTTTACCTGCTTCTTGTGTTGTTTCTCAAACGTAGAACCTGTTTTCCCCACAAAAATAGCAAAATTTTAAAATTTTAAGATCTTATTTGTAGAAAAAAATGAAAAATAAAAAATATTAGTAGTTGGAAAAAAGTAAAATTATAATTAAGTGTTAAGACACGAATGTAGGTTTTTCCGTTGGTGGAGAATAAAATAATTTTTTGACCCGATCAACGTGTAAGTTCTAAGCTTTCTCCCTAACAATTTAATGAGGATAGTTTCGGTGCTAGCTCATTAGACTTGTAAAACATCTAACTTTGAAATCATTAGTTATATGAAAGACTTGAGCTAAGCTCAAGTAGATTTTAAATTAGGCCGATTGATTTTTATATAGCAAAGTATTGGCGAATTTTTCTTTATTAAGGATTAGTAAATTGCAAAGAAAAAAAGAGATGAAGTGTTGAATACGAGTTTAGATGCAAACAAAGTTTATATTTGGAAAACTAAAGGCTTATAAGAATAACTTGTGTTTTTCTCCCCCGGATTCTTAAATGATTAATTATACGTTGTTCTCTTTAATTTTACAATTAGAGTTTTTGGTCTTAAAAAGTCTAACCAACATATTTTGAGAAAAAAGCTTTATCATTATGAATCAACATCCCGTTGGTAAATAGAATTTTAGTTCAAGTTTATACTTGTTTTTCTAAATTGAAAATTCTTTGCAAAAATAACTGGTTAATAGTAAAAATGTAAGTTAATAAAAAAAGGATGAAAAAAGAAGAAATGTAGCTTGGTGAATAAAAGATGCAAGTTATAAATCCTTATGTTAAATAATTAATTTACAACTCCATCGCAATAAATAACATGGCATTGTCGGTTCGCTCCCGATGTGACATCGAAAGAAAGGATGGAGGATGTATATTTAGGTTGGTGATCATAATAAGTACTCGAGAATGCAGCACTTGTCGAGGCGTGGCCGATGTGGTTGTCGAAAGAAAATGACGCCGCGCGTGGGGTGGCTTCCTAGCCTAATAAGTAAATAATGATAAGAATGTTCAAGTCAAAAAAATAAAAAGTATAAGTTATTAATTCTCTAAAACAAGGTAATTCTTTTGAACTAAGGTTTGCAAAAGTCTAGCAAACGCTTTTTTTTAATCAAATTCTGCGCCCGATTATCATTCTCCATGGGTGCAAAAGCCTTAAGCACTTACCCATGACGGTGGGATGCTAGAGAAGAAAGTCAATTTATGGGGCAAATGAAACCAACATGTCTTACTAAAGGTGTTTTTGGTTGCTTATGAGTTGCGATCTTACTACAGTGATTAACATATTAGCCCAAAAGGCCCATGTGTAATGCTGGTACGGAGTTCAACTATCTAAATAAGTGGATTTAATTTGTTTGATATTAATTTGAGCACTACACATTTAAATAGATGATTTTAATCCTAGGAAAGAAATTCATAAGTTTAAGTATAATATCTAGCATGCTTAGTTTCGTAATTAGCATGAGCTTATTTTTAAGCTTAGCCAGGGAAAAGTGAAAAATCGGAATGATAAGTTATCTTTTAGACACTTATTTGTGCTTTTTTTTTGTTCTATATCCTTAAATTACCAATGAAAAAGGGGTTTTTAATGAAAACAATACATTATGTCAACACACAGAAGTTGTAGGTAGGTAGTAATATCAAGAAAAAATCATAAAAAGATAAAAGTTTTTTGGAATACGTGTTGTTTAATAACTTGATCTTCCCCCCCCCCCCCCTTAGCTCTCTTAACAAAAATCTTTGCTACTTTTCAAAGGTTTAGTTTGGGGAAGTTTTGAGGTATTTGTTAGAGGCATAGTGAAAATTGCGCGTGGGGGGGAGGGGCACGCAATCGTTTTAGTTTGGGGAATTTTGATAAGTGTAAAATACACATATCTGTTTGTACCTAAAGTAGCCCAATTAAACCCAAAACAAACTTAAAATGGCAAAAATATGCTTGTTTTTGTGTTTTGCGTGTGCAGGTACAGATATATCAAAAATCACAAGAAAACCGTCAAAAACGGGCAAACACGACACGGAAACGAAGAGCACAAGAAAAGCCCAAGATTCAAAGCCAAAGCCTTCAGTCAAAACCCAAGGTCAAACAAAGTCAACCATGAAAATGACATAATCCCAAATTTCCTAATCAATCCCTTAACTTCCAAATGTTAATCAAAAGTCCTAAATCTTACTGGGGCCCTTAAACCCTAAAAAACCATACCCGGATTTAATAGCCTATAACATAGGCCCAAAAACCCTAGCCCATTTCCTTTTATAAAACCACAAGGGCCATTACTGCCAATTCTAAAAGTCCTTTTTACATTACACCTTTAAATAATAACAAGAAGGACTGAACTTGCCATTATCCAAAAGTTAAAAATGTTTACGGCGGCGGGGAGGCCCGGTTCAGTTATAAAAATGCGCCATGGGTATGATACTATTCAACCCTTCTTCCTGTTTCACAACACGCTGTCAAATCAAAGGGCTTTTTTCCAATTGGAGGTACGGAAGACAATTCAGTGGTCTATAGCATGATGGCAAGGGTCAAATCATAATCTCAGAGCTCCTAATTGGCTAACAGAAGCAAGGGTACCCACGTGGTTATGAAGGAAGCACAAGAGTTGGTTTTTACACTGAATCTACTTCTCAAAAAGAAGCGTAAATGATCTCAAAACGGATTGCCCACGCGGCAATCCGGGGTGAGCTCAATTGTGATCCAACGGCTTAGCATAGCTCTCCAATGATTGAGAATTTGGACGACAATGATTAAAAGGAACGTGGGATGCAAGCAAAGACTAGAAGTTTCAGCTGGCCTATAAATACCCTCACACACACAGGAAAGAGGGAGAACTAGGAGTAGGAGTAGTGTAGACTACATTTAAGCTTATTTTACTTTTTTATTGTCATTTAAAATTCATGTAATTTACTATTCAAAGCAATGAAAATCTTTATTATCAAATAAAAAGTTAATGGTTCTCTTTAATTTCGTGTGCACTTAAATTCATATTGTAAAAGTTACTGTTCATTCTAATAAGCTCATAATAAGTTCTTTGTTTAAATAAGTTGTTTTTACTCTTAGATAAGCTGTTTAAAGCTTATCTAAGCTCTTGGACTTTTAATCACTCTCAAATTACCAATGCAATTGAAAAATGGATGATATGTAATTTTGGATGGTTATAGAACCTCCTCGGCTTATTCCATAAGCCAGATCTTGTAGATAGCTCTTAAGCATTTGAATCCTTGTTTAAGCAAAGGATCAAGGTACACTTTTCTTATTTTCCATTCCTGCTCAAATTTCAATTTTAGCTTAATTTTACTGTTTATTTGCTTATTGTGCTTAATTTCAGTTAAATACTGTTAGTAATAGCTTATTTGTGCTTATTATGTGTTGTTATTGCTTATTTAGTTTAAAATAAAGTTTAAATCTCAATTCCAAAAGTTTTTCCTTATTAACTATTAAAAAAAACCAAAAAATGGTAATTTAGCTTATTTTGCTTATCAAGTGCTTATTTCCTTTATTTTAAAGCTTCATTGTCTTTAAATATGCTTAGTTCTTTAAATCTGTTTTTAGCTTTGTATAGTTTTTTTTAAGGTCTGGTTAAGTGTGAAATTTAGAAAAGCTAAAAATAAAGGGGTGTTGCACAGTGCTGTTAAGGGAGTTAAATAAGCTAATTTAAGCTCAAAGTTGGTAGTTATAATTTTTTAGCTTATAAAATGCTTAAAACAAGTTTTGAGTTTTGTCCATTTTCTTATGCTTTTAAGTAGGACTTGCACTTCATTTAGCTTTTTATCAAGTTTTTTACTTAATTTTGTCTTAACTGTTTACCTTTTTCATAGGCAAAGTTCATAGCTTATAGTTGTTTCAAAAGTGGCTTTTAAAAGCTGATATTGAGAAGTTATTCCTAGTCTTGTTTTGTTTAGCTTAGCTTTTAGCCATAATGTTCCATTTAATGGCTTATTTTCAAGCTTTAAGTAAGCCACTTGAGGCTGCACTATCCCAGCATAAGCTGAGTAAGTGAAACAACTTATTGAGCCTTTAAGCTCATAAGTTCTAGCTTATTGCTGTCTTAGATTTAGTTTTTAAGTGCTTATCAATATTTTAGGATAGCTTTTTAAGTTTTAAGCATAACTTATTTACTATTTGGTTAAAATAGCAGTTAAGAGTTAAACTTTATTGAAAGTTTAAGTGTTTTGTCATATTAAGCTGTTTAACAGCTTATTTCTTTAGTTTTTCAAAAAGTGTTTTTACAAAAGTTGATAAGCAAGGGCTTATCAACATTTTTGCTTTTCAAAGTTTTTCTAAAAAAAATAAAATAAAAAAGGATAAGGGGAAACCCGGGTGAGCAAGACTTGAACCCGGGTCTCAACCCTCATCAACCTTCACACACACTCATTAACCAACTGCGCCCTTGGGACTTTTACGTCTAAGGGTGCATTGGTTAGGTATTTAACCTCTTTTTCTTGATTTAGCTTATAGATGCGTTTTAGCTTATTTACCAGCTTATTTGATCCTCCAGTCTTAGTTGGCTTTCTTATTTTCCTAGTTAAATAAGAGTGTTTATTTTCCTTGAATTTTTCAACTTTTTTCCAAGTCGTTTTAATATTTTAATTGGTTTAATTTCATTATTTTTTAATTTTTAATTCATAAAAAATAAAATAAAACTAAAAAACTAAATTTCTTTTTTTTGAAAATTTTCTTTTATCATTTCAAACATAGGAAAATTAGTTTGGTTCCCGTAGGGTCATTTTTGAACAATTTGTTGTTAAGGGCTCGTTTTCCGTTCCCGATATTCGTTTTTTTTTTGCGTTTTTGTTAAAATTTAATAGTTAGTTTTTCAAATTTTTCAAATCTCTTAGGTTTTGCTTATAAAAGTAGTTAGTAAACTTAGATTCTAGTGTTGATTGGCTTTTAGTGCTTAGTCTCTTATTTCCGTTTTCGTTCGCGTATTTTTCTGTTTAAATTCATTGCATTTAATTTTTTTAAGTGCTTAGCCTTAAGAAAATCATTCAAAAACTAGAGAATCATGCAAAAACATTGTCCAATTGAATCGAGGTATCAATTCATGCTTTGGTGGGAAACACCCGGTGATCATACTTCCCGGTTAAATATACTACTATATAGTATATAATATCTATATCTGTAAGAGTGTATTTTCCTAGGAATTTCTTAATTGCGCTGGGGTATTAGATTATATATGATATAAGTGTATTGATGAAAACTAATATCAATTATCCTAAACAAACACACTAGGAAGTCGAAAGAATCTCTTTAAAACGTGACATTGAATGAAACTCCTCCACCCTCTAAAACATCACCCTGTGGATGATGACTTAGATAAGAAGAAGCATTTAAGGTCACCCGAAAAGAAAAAAACCAGAAAATGACATGACTGGTGAAACTTTAGAGATTGTAAAATAGTCAACATTAAGGAATCTAGGAACCATCCATTAGAAAATGTTATAGGAAACCTTAACCAAAGAACCCTTAGGTCACAAGCCCAAAACCAAAGTAACTTCTTTTGTTTTATATCAACGTAAACCTAAGCATGGTAAATGAAGCGTTAGGAGATGAAAGTTGGATAGTCGCCATGCAAGAAGAATTAAATCAATTCGTTGCTAACGACGTTTGGAGTTAGTTCCACAACCTAGGAATATGACAATCATAGGAACTAAGTGGGTATTTAGAAATAAGTTAGACGAGAACGAGTGTTGTTTCTCGAAATAAGGCTAGGTTAATTGCTCAAGGCTACAACCAAATAAAGAGGGCAGACGATGAGGATGAAACTTATGCCTCGGTTGCTTAGACTTGAGTCCATTTGAATATTATTACATATGCGTGTTGCCTTAGATTTAAACTAGTCCAAAGGGATGTAAAAAGTGCATTCCCTAAACGGTTTATCAATGAAGAGTTTATACGGGCACAAACCTCTAGGATTCATTGATTTCGAAAAATCGGATCATGTTTATAAATTACAGAAAGCTTTATATGGTCTTAAACAAGCACCCAAAGCTTGGTATGATAGATTAAAAGCTTTCCTTATTAAACATAAATATAAAATAAAATGGAGATAACACTCTTTTTTACTAAAAAGAAAATTTCAAATCTCATCATTGTTCAAATAATTCGATGATATCCATAATCGGCTTCGACTTGTAAGACATGTGTGATGAATTGTCCCAATCATGCATGAAGAGTTCAGGATAGCATGATAGGTGCTTAACTTCTTCCTATGGATTACATATTAAAACAAATGGAAGATGGTAATAGTCTTTAATCAATCTAAGTATATTAAAGAAATGCTTAAGAAATTTGGTCTAGAAGATTCTAAACCAATGAAAACCCCCATGTCCTCCGATACTAAACTCACGAAAGATGAAGAGTGTGAGTCGGTAGATAGTACCAAGTATCGAGGCACGATAGGTAGTTTATTATACCTAACGGCAAGTAGGTCCGATATCATGTTTAGTGTCGGCCTTTATGCCCGTTTCCAAGAGGCTCCTAAAACCCCTCATCATGAAGCGGTTAAGCGTATCTTCTGATACATTAAAGGCACTACGCACTTAGGATTATGGTATCCTAAGGGGATCGACATAGAAACCATAGTATACGCCGACTCTGATCATGCAGGAGATTATGTGGACCGAAAGAGCACTAGCAGTATTTATATGTTCGTAGGATGTTGTTTGACATCTTGGTTCTCGGAGAAACAAACCGCTCTTGCTATATCCACTACCGAAGCCGAATACGTAAGCGCCGGAAAGGCATGTCAACAAGCACTATGGATGAAACAAGCTCTCATCGACTACGACGTACGACTCGACGACGTTCCCATCATGTGCGACAACAAAGGCGTGATTGACCTTAGCAAAAACCCGGTGCAACATTCTCGTACCAAACACATCGAAATTCGTCACCACTTTCTTCGTGATAATGTCCAAAAAGGACATATCTCAATCGAAAAAGTACCGTCCGTCGACAATATTGCCGACATTCTTACTAAACCCCTTAAACGTGAATCGTTTAACTATCTACGTCTTGGTTTAGGAATGATGGAACACATTTCATAAATCATATTGGTTCGCTTCTCCTTCTTCTTTCTCGATTCTAGTCTGTGTTCCACTCCGTGTCATGATAACTTAATTACTTCATCCGAAGTACTTTAAGCATCTTTAATTCGCAAAATGCAAATTAAAATATCACTCCTCCTTGAATAATTTTCGTCAAAAACCAAGTCTAATACCCTTTACTGAGGGCGGCCCCCCAATATATTTGGGACCGCCAGGAGATATGGGACCGCCATCAGCAGACAATAATATGGAACACTTAAACAAAAAATTTCAAAACACAAAAACAAAAACCCTCTTATCTGCTGCACTCGACGAACACGATCCAAAACCTACCAAAACTTAAATTCAACCATTAAAACATCAATTGAAGATCAAATCAACACTAATAATCAATCCTAACATCTTAAAGATCATCAATTGTAAGTCATTTCATCTATTTTCTTTCAATTTGAGTCTAGGGTTCATGATGAACACCAAAAATTGAAATTGGGGATTTTCAATTTTTCTTTCAATTTTGAACAATTAGGACTACTAGGATACAATGTATAACTAATATGCTTCCCATAGACATAGGATTTGCATATATTAGTAAGCTTGTAGAAAAATTGATTTTGAACCAAAACCCCAATTTTATCTTCAAATCACTCACGTTAGGAACATAATAAAATTGTTGTTATGCATTGTTAATCCAACCTAAAAACATTTTCAAACACATGCATAATGATCTCATGAACAAATTTCGAGATACATAATTCATATGTATTTTTCGACTTGTTTGGATGAGCAAAATCAAATTAAGGAGCGTTTGGATTAACTCTTAGGATGTTATTTTTAGGTCGAGTTAATCATTACTCCATATTTGTTGCATATAGGCACACAATAGACATCTCTTTAAATGAAGGAACCTCACTAAAATCATCCTTTTCAATTTTAGGTGAAATGACTTTGGATGATGAATTACGGTACACAAAATCATACTTTCCAACAATCTCAAATGAAAACTATATTCCTGATATCTTAAAACCCAACATTCGAAACCTAGAATGTAGGTCAATCCATGAAGGTCGCTCTATATCTCCTGAATCTACCAAATTTGATAATATTCAAACCCCTTTTCAAGCTATCAAACTTTTAAAAATATATGAATTCCATGAAGGAATTTGTCCAAGATTTCTACTTGAATTTTATTCCTCTATAGAAATCACCAAAGATGACAATCTAAACATATTCTTAACATTTTGGGCATTAAAAAGAACATTTAAGTTCTCACTCGGGTCATTTGCCATAATTCTCTCCATTCCATGTGAAGGAGAATGTTCTTACTCTGAGAAACCCTCTCTCGAATCTTTGGAAACTAATCAAGAGGCAAACACACCTTATCAAACACACATTCCGACACCAAAGAAAATTATCCAATCGATTACAACAACCGGACAAACCATTTTTCCATACAAAATCCTCAAGGAAGAACTTCGTCATGACATGAGATCTTGGAATGAAATCATTCAAGATAATGCATTTGGCACTCAAAATGACTCACCATTCCTTCCTGCATCATCATGTCACATGATGTATTGCATTCTAATAAGTACTCCTTTCAACTTTGCCTACTTTCTAACCAAACGAGTTGAAAATATTAAGAATCAACCAGATTCTCCAATGCCATATGGAATGATTCTAAATCGTCTACATGATCACATCATCAAAATTAATCATCATCTACGAAAATCAAAATACAAATCATATTGGTCATCCATGAAACCTTGGGTTCATCCTACTCATCTTAACTTAATTATCTACATATCTTCTGAAGAAGTTTCAAGTGCTGATTCAAATGATGATTGAATTATTTCTCTAGAATTACTGCTAGAGATACATACTATTATTATTATGTAATATTATCCTAACCTCTGCCATGGATAATCAAGTACGTGTATGATGCGTTCACATTATTATTTCATGCTTGCTCTGTGATATTTAGTAGATATTTTAGTCATTTATATGCTTTAACTTGGCCACATTATATGATTTATCCTCTTCTTTAAATATATTATGTGATTCTTGAAGTGATGGAAATGCCATAATAACCCTTCCAACCCTCTTAAGTTATTCTGAAACAAAAGATTAACTTTTGGAAAATTTCCAAACTCCAGAAAACGGCCCCGTAAAAGGATAGGCGACCCCCTTATATATCAGGGACCGCCAAAACGTTATGGGACCGCCGATAGTAGTCACGTTTCTTTTTAGTCTTCTTTTTTTTTCTGAACCTTTGACTAATCTTTTGGTAAAAAGCTAATATTTCCCTTAGTATCAAAACAAATTCTTACTCCTTAATACTAGCATACCATGCCTTGTCATATATTCTCCTATATAACAACATCATATCATTCATCACTACTCATCAAACACATCTCGTTTTAAACTTATCCCTAACATATCATCTCCTAGAAACTATGGTGAAAAATATCATAAATCAATCATAAACTCTTGGAGAAACACTCACTCTTTGTCTTACTCACCTCCTCTATCTCTAAATAACTCACTACCTAAATCTCTACCAAACTCTCCAATCATTGATACCACTCCTTTGCCTCCCTCTCCTAATTCATCTAATCTTTTACCCTTACAAATTCTCTACTCAAAATCATCAAGAAAACTATTTTCTTGAAACTCTACACCTTTCAAACTTTCTTGATATCTACATTCAACAGCAATTGATTAACTTACTCGTTCACCTTCTCCTCCCATCATAATCATCCTTGTCTAGACCAAGTAAATTTTCATTTCGGACTTTTGTCACTGTTGCTGGGAACTCATGAAAGCTTCAATGGTTTTGAAAGAGGACCACACGATCAAATCTTTTCAATGGGGACCTTAAAATCTTTTCCCTTCATCCATCAATACCAACTCTCCTTAAAACATCTTCTAAAATTCAAAGAATTCATTTACTAGTTTACTTTTTTTGGTTATCTAATTATGTTATGTTAGTTGTGTTTATATTAATGTGTTATAATATATTTTGTCATATTTGGTATGTTTGATCGTTCTAGAATTTGAATGCACTTATTATGAGTTTCTAAGTGTTGGATTTACGCTTGAGATTTTTGTCAGCTATGTTGTTTGCACTTGGACTCTAAACTTTGTTTTTGTAGCAAACAAATTTATCATAGATCGATCCTTGGTGCCCAAACAAGGGGGCTTACATAAAGAGGGAGTCTTCAATCGTCGATTTCTTTCTATCTTCTTAATTCTGACAATAACCTTTTTGGATTCGGACAAAAAGGGGGAGAAATTGAATTAAACTTATTAGTAACTTTTATAAACTTCTATTTTATACAAATGAGTTTCTTTTTGTCATCATAAAAAGGGGAGAATGTTAATATTATAAAGTCTAAAAAAAGTTATTTTCTATTTTTTTACTCTTGATGTTTTGATAATAAAAAATGTAAAAACGTTTACCATAATTAAACGCTTATAAATTTTAATGTAACATTTTTATTTTCTAAGATTAATCATTAAGGTATGGATAAAACAAATCGTTAAAAACATGATTAGTGATCAAGAAAATATTTTTCCTTAAACTTTACATTTCTACAAAAGTGTATTTACAAAAAATATATACACAAACTATTTATTCTAAAAGAAATGTTGTATTTAAAACTAATAATTTTGAAATTCGTTTTTTCCCCAATAGATGGAAAGTTCAAAACAGTAACACATTCCCACTAAAAGACAAAAAGAGGAGCGTACTTGCGGCGGCCCCATTATAGGCATGGCGGTCCCCTAACATTTTAGGACGCAGGACCGCCAGGCAAAAGTAACGACTCTTTTTGTCTCTATTACTACGGGCCACCCATCTGAAAAACATACCTCTTGCCACGAATTTCTCTCTTCTTTCCTTTCTTTCTATAAACATATTTGTTCACTACGATATCTTGATCTTGTTTTAAGTGATTAATTCCCTCTTCTCCCTTCTTTCTAATCAAGATAAAATCAATCGTATTCATCTAGTAACGGAATTGTTATCAATTGTTATCATTCCTCCTCATACAAGATCTCAATCATTTCATTAATTTTCTTTGTGGTGTTGTGTAAAATGGATTGTGTGTAGATCAATAGTGTAAATTGTGTCATTTGTGGTGAATTGGATTGTCGTGTCAATCATGCGAGTATATAACTTGGTGAGTGTGTAAAGACTTAGTGAAGTCTTAGATTTTGTTGGGATCTTAGCTAAAGATACGACTCGACATCTAGCTTAGTGTCGAAAAGAAAGTAAGCGACGTGTAAACGGTTTTCTCGCTAAGGGGCTTGTTGACATTGTGAAATCATGAGTGGAGTACTTGGGGTTGATGTGAGAGTAGGGCGAAGAGGTGTTCGTAGCCGAATACCACTATATATCTTGGTGTCTTGGTTTGATCGTTTTTACATTCCTTATATCTTTTATTTTATATACTTTTATAGCAAAGCAAGGGTGTGGGATAGTTATATGATCGTTGTGACCATCATAACAAATATAGGTTTCAAACATAGGTTAATCCTACTACCTCTTATCATTTAGCAAATCTTAATACTCACTATACGGTCTCGGAATGCATCACAAAAATAAGTTCTAGAATTTAATACACTACCGGTAGACTCATATAATTTAATACCGATACCAATGTTCCAGAAAAGGCGATAAATACTATACATACACATCCGTAACGACAGAATAGACACATATGACTGCATTCAAAACTTAATTCGAACAAGCTAAAGGTCTAAATTATCTTGGGTATCAAAAAATGGATACCCGAATTCCTATAGATCTAAAGGCGAACCTTACATTTTTGGGGTGGAATTATGAGGGTTTTTGTGCTAGTCATATAAATTCCTATCCATGAGACGCTAATTTTACTCGGTTTTTGTCGGTATGTGTCATAATTTTTTTTTAAATTTGTTAAAATAACCTTTTATGCTATGTTTTGATATATTACCCATCATTTTAAAGACAAAGGAAATGGTAATTAAAGGAATAGTTTCTAAGACTTATTTCCCCCTACACTTAAGTTGAACATTCTCCCCAATGTTCTTTAGAAGTACCCGTAAAACGAATAAAGGGAAAAGAAAAAGAGTAAAAGAAACTATTACTCCCCTTGTTTACTCAATAATGGAGAAGAAACATGCGATAACTGTTTAAATCGTCCTCCAAGAATCATCATATAAAACTTCCTAAGAACTTCCAAGCTTTTTCTCATCAAATATAACCTGTAAATCAAAGACAAAGATACAATTATACCAAGCATAAAATCTACGGGCGAATGATAAATACAACCTCATTAACTAAGTTTAGACTCTACGAAAGCAATAAAGATAGGATGAAATACTAATGCAGTCATGGTTTTTTGCATGTTTTAGAAAAATTAAAAAATTTGGAAATTCTACAAAAGTTATTTTTCAAAAATTCAAGAAAATATGAAATTTACAGTTTGTGGGCTAGCGACACCGTCAAGAGAAATCCTGACGCCGTCACCAGAAACTGTAAAGAAAATTCTCTTCGTTTTCTGGAAAAAATTCTACACAAGTATTCTATTAGTTATTTCCTTAAAATTTTACTGCATAAACCACAAAAATGATTAGCACAATCATATGACTTAAAACAAACACATAAGACACACGTAAAATGCAAGAAAATAGAGTATTAGGTTGCCTCCCAATAAGCGCTTATTTTTGTTCGAGTCACGAGCCCGACTCTACACTTATTTGTCACGTAAAAGGTGGGTCTCCCCTACACTTAAATCAAGTGCGGATGATAGTAGCGATACACGCCATTCCGATAGAGGTATGCCACGTGGGGTAAAGGCGATGTGTGAATGGTCAAGGGTTCTACTACCTTTATCCTAAAGCTACCCAAATCCTTTGGTTTGATGGGTGGATTTAAAGTTGAAGAAAAATTATGAAAAATAATCGGGGTTATGTCATTCTCATAGAGATTATGTTCCAACGATTATTTATCCATTCCTGTTCGCATCATCTTTATCTCAACTTCATCTTCATCTTCGTACTCAAACTTATTTTCGTCAAATGAATGAAGTATTGGCATTTTGAGGTTGGAATTTAGGTGTTGGTGAGGGGTTCTATAGATAGTGGGTTTAATATTAGAAATAATCGAGACCCTATGCACCATGATAGGCTTAAGTGTTTCAGGGGTTACTGTAGGGGTGTGAGTAGGAAATCTAGTGATCTTTTCTATTTTTGTGGAATGAACTCTTTGTGACACTATTTTAACCTTCAGGGTTGCTATTAAACTATCCATAAGACACACAAACGTGTCTTTTGTTTTTCTTATATCTTCCTCCAATTGCCTAACTTGATCATCCTGATGATCAATTAATTCAGTATTCGTGCCTCTAATTCCTCCTGATAAGGCCTTTTGGGAAACGTGAATCCTACCTCATACTCTAATAGCACTTCATTCCTCATTAAAGATTCTACTCGACACTCCATACTTTCTAACTCGTGTTCTAAAGTGGCATCTATGTAGTCGGAACTACCTTTTTCAGAAAAGATTAGGTCATTTCACTCTTCTTTTTTGTGTTGGGCTAAATCCTTGATGGTTTCCCATGCTTCTTCCGGCCTTAATTTTCTAAGTCTCCCGCCTGCTGCATAGTCAATGGCCATCTGGGTGGTGTAGTCGACATGATCGTAAAAGATTTGAGCTTGAATACATAGATCAAGACCATGATGAGGGACTTTTTAATGCAAGTCCTAAAAACGAGTCCACGCATCGTAGAGAGATTCGTCTTAACATTGTTGGAACATCAAGATATCCTTTTGAAGTTTAGGCGTTCTTCCTGGTGGGAAAAACTGTGCGAGGAAACGAGTGGTGAGATCATCCCAAGTCGAGATGGATCCCGCAGGTAGACGATCAAGCCAATTGATAGCTTGGCCATGAAGAGAAAAGCATAATAGACGCAAACGAGTGGTATTTCTTGTAGAACCATTATGGTCAATGGAATCTACAATCCTGAGAAAGTCCTTAAGACGTTGGATTGGGTCTTCGAACATAAGTCCGTGGAATTCACATCCATTTTGCACCAACCAGATGGTGTTGGATTGCATGGGGATACTTTAGCTCCTTTAGGAAGCTCAATGGCGTTGCGGTGGCCCTCATGGCTAGGTCGGGAGTGATCTCTTAAGGTACGGGGTCGGTTTGAATTTTCGTCTCCCATGATGGTTAACGAAAGAGTAGGTTTGGTTACAAACAAAAGGGACAAAGAAGAGAAAGACTACGAGAAAGCTAATATACCGAAAATAAAAAATCTCATTAGATAGGAATCAAGTGAGTAGACCTAAGTTAAACAATGGTCAAAACCTAACTATTCCCCATGTAGCGGCGCCAAAAACTTGATGCGGTCATCTTAAGACTTCACAAGAAGTTTTACAACTCCCTAGGAAGAGTACCTAACCGTTGTAGTGTACTATAGGCAAGACTCAGGGGTTGTTATCATTCTCTATGGGAATAGGTTGGGAAGGCTCGACCAGAATCTAGCAGAGATATATAGGGTTGAGAGAAGATTTTTTTTATTTTATAGAAAGCAGGTAAAATTATGGTTTGAGAGGTTGGTTTGATTAAACTAATAATTAATAAAATAAATCTAAACTAATTTGGTGATAACTTGTACGATAAACGAACGTATTTACTTAAACATGCACTACTCCTCAGATTGCTTCTCCTAATCCTGTAGAATATATGATGTATCTAAACACACAACAAATATGGAAGAAAGCTAGAGAGAGAAAGAGGTGGAGGGTTGCTTCTAGTGAGAGAAAGTAAAGAGAGAAACTTAGATTATGAAATATGAGAAAATGAAACAACCAACACCCTCTCCAAGCTATGAAGAGGGTACTTATATCCTTAGAGTGGTTGGCCATGGGCCTTGGCTTTCATGGGATTTGGCCTAACTAGCTTACCAAGGTTCTAAATATTATACTACGAGCTATCTAACGATATATTGGTAGTGACCGATACTTTTCGTATTTTTAACAATCTCCCCCAAAGGGAGGTCACTCCAATTTACAAAAATTTAAACCTAACATACTATGTGGTTGATTGTTTAAACTAACACCTCTTATATATATAATATATAATAAAATATATATAATAAGTATAATCTAAAAATAATCAATGAA
>BQNB010062248.1:0-36154 GCA_026074375.1 Tanacetum coccineum
CGTTGTTAAGAAAAAATCCATCCAACTCAGTCGGACAAGCACTGCAAGGTATGATACTTGACTATCAACGTGTTTAAGTGCCTGTTTCTTGAATGATAATGGAAGAAGTATTTAGCTCACTGTAACCAGCCTCTGAATTACTGAGCTTGAGTATCAACTGGCCTTTGCGTCTTGTTTTAAAATATACTAAGCATCCCTCTTAGTTTTTGAACTTCTCTTTGTTCTTTTTCTTCTATTAGCATTCTCTTTCTTTTCCCTGTTCTGTATTCTTTCTCTTGGGTCATCATATTTCATTTTAGTGACTAGGGGTGAGCACCGTTGGTTGCCTCAGTTTTGACCCAAAACCAAAACCAAAACCAAACTGAAAATTTAGGTTTTTAGGATTTGTAAACTGATTGGTTGTTTCGGTTATTACCTAAATTCGGTTTGGGTTTTTGCTTGGTTGTGGTTTTTGGATCTGCAATTTGGATTGCGGGTTTTGGTCAGATAAATCTGGATCTTTACAATTCTTATGTCTATGCATATGCATACATCATCTATGTGTGTGTGGATATCTATATGCATATCAGAGATATAGGCATATATGCGCATGCATGTGTATGACACTATGATTGTATATATGTGTGGATGTTTAATGTTAATTATTCACACACTTTAATACATATATAGCATAGAGGTGTCCAAAAAAACCGAGGAACCAAAAGAACCGAGGAACCGTACCGGAACCGAACCGTATATTAGAACCATGGTCCAGTTTTTGGTTCCTAAAATTCTAAATATTTGGTTCTAGGGACGGTTCGGGACGGAACCGGCCGGTTCCGGTTCTTTCCCGAAAAGAACTGTTCTTTTGAAAATTATGAACTTTATAGGGTTTGTTTGGGACATTATGTAGAACATGTAGCCTTTTAAGAAAATAAAATATAGAACCCTACCCATTATGTGAAAAGTTCGAGGTTTGGAACATAAATGTGTGTTTTTGATACTTTATTTTGAACTATTGAAACACAAATGCGTGTTCTTGATACTTTTGAACAATTATAAATTTATATTTTTTTACATTTTGTGTTTTTGTTTATATTATTTTAAACTATTTTTTAAGATATTTTTATGTGTGTTTGTATTGTTATAGTATGTACGTTATAAATGATTGAAAAATAAAAAAAATGAATGTTTTAAACACAATGGTTCTTGTCGGGAATTACCGAAAATTCCCGTACCGGAACCGGAACCGTCCCGGACCCGAACCGAGGAACTTGGGACGGTTCTCGGTTCCACATTTTCCTTATTTTTGGTTTTCGGTTCTTGCGGTTCCGGTTCTGGTTCGGTCCTAGGACCATGGACACCCCTAATATAGCAGCCAGGCCTTGATATCGTTCCCCTCTCCTATAACTCACAAAGATAGAGTGAATATAGTTTTGATAGTTAAGGGATTCAACCGATAGAAAGCAGCACTCTACTAATTGGATTACCTTCTTCCGTCTATAGTAGGAATTTCTAGTATCTTGGTGTGAATTACGACATTGTCAAGACTCTCAGTGATTATTAAGCTGGAAGACCTTACTATGTTCTTTTGTCAATGCAGAATGGAAATTCTTAATTTTATTCAATAATTGGTTTGTGACTTACGTGTATTGTTGGGTAAATATGGGATATCAATTACATGTTCCTGGTAGCTTCATTGAAACACGAAATGAAAAGCATGTTTATCTAAATAAAAGAGAGTTTGCATCCATCTCACATGACACATTACGGGATGTACGTGTCAATTTGGTAGGGTTAAGGATTGTTCATGGTGAAGATGGTATGAAAGTAAATTGCATACAGTTTCTCATCTGATATTGAACCAATGATCGATCTCTCACATCCTGTGAGTCTTTCCTGTAACTTTTGTATTATTCTGTAGGGAAACTTCTCTTAAAGATCTGAGAGCTGCTTCAGGAGATCTGTCAATGGCCACAAGTAATACTGATATCTCTAATCACTTGATGAAACAAGACAGAGATTTGAATCAAAGTCAGAAGATTATTAAGAAATATAATAACAGGAGCAACGAGCCACAGTTTCAAAGTGGGGTTTTAAGAACTAACTGCATTGATTGCTTAGATCGAACAAATGTTGCTCAATATGCGTACGGCTTAGCAGCTTTAGGTCGCCAGCTCCATGCCATGGGATTAACAGATAATCCCAAGGTGGATCCTGATAGTAGTATTGCTGCTGCTTTGATGGACATGTACCAAAACATGGGTGATGCTCTTGCACAACAATATGGTGGATCTGCAGCTCACAACACTGTATGTCTACTTTCTCAACTTACAGCCTTATTCAGTTCATCTAGAGATGTCAACACGGGCGGGGCGGGTGGCTTGGATGATTGGTTAAAACTAGAGTGGCAATTTTTACCCAGTTACCTATATTCATTGATTGAATTTGGTTGTGTTCTATCTTAAACGGATCAAATACAAGTCCATTTTACAATGCATACATCTTCCTAAATTATTTGATTCGAAGATTAAGGGGGTGTTTGGCTAAGCTTATTGATTGGGCTTATGCTTATGTTATATAAGCGGCTTATGACTTATATATCATGAGCTCATAAGCCCTTGCTAAGTGTTTGGTTTAGCTTAAATAATCAATAAGGTAAATTGACAAAAAAGTACATAAAAATAAAATGAGTGTAATTATTAAATGAGGCTATAAAAGTCTTTTTATATAATATTCTAATATAAGCCCACCCTTCTTTATATAAGCCACAAAGTTTGGGCTTATCAAAACCCCCTTATATAAGCTCATAAGCCCAGTCATATAAGCTTAGCCAAACATTTAATTTCGGCTTATTTAAGACATATAAGCTAATAAGCTCATAAGCCCATCATATAAGCTTAGCCAAACACCCCCTAAGTTATTGTTATAAATATTTTGTTTCTAATCACAATTCACACATATTTCTGTTTATGATTCTTCTAAAATGCGCAATAAAAGTTTTGCTGGTCAACCCAACACGACCTGTTCTGGCTCACACTCAAAACGGGACATTTTTCAACCAAACCTTAACAATCTGCCTATCTTGCCACCTTCAGTCAACATGGGTAATTTATGATACGGGCTGAAATGGTGTGGCTGGTTGAACCAGAACACTATTTGTCTTGCGTTTTTCTTGTAAAATAATAAATAAGTACTTTGTCAAATATGATGACAAAATTGTTTAATTTAACAATAGTAAAGATTTTTTAGTTTAATGATTTACGGGGTCTATGCTTTCCTTTGGAAACTTTTGACTGTTTCCTTTATTTGCTGATTTTTTTTTGTAAATAACCGTTAAAGAAAACCCTATAGACCCTATCATGGATTGAAATGGCCTCCTCTAGCTCATCTATCAATATTGAAAGCATTAGATCCTAACCAGGCAGCTGGCTGAATATAGAAATTATTACACGACGGTAGTGCTTAAGTTAGGACTGCTTTCATCGTGAACTGCAGGTGTTCCCAGAAAGGCAGGGAAAGTGGAAAGCTACAACGCAGTCTAGGGAATTTTTGAAATCTATCAAGCGATACTACAGCAATGCCTATACAGATGGGGAAAAACAAGATGCTATAAATCTGTAATGTTATATCTTATATCACTAATTAAGTTGCTGAATCTATCATCCATGTATTCCACTTTATATATATGATGATATGACATTGATATCTCTGCTCTTCTTTATTGGATCATATACTTAGTCATACTAGCTATTGTGCTGTCCAGATTTTTGGGATACTTCCAGCCAAAGGATGGTAAACCAGCACTTTGGGAACTTGATTCAGATTATTATCTACATGTATCTGGTATAGGGGATGACCTCGTCCCGGAAGGCTAGTAAGTTCCAAATCCACTTATTTCAAACAGGACAGTGATTGGTAAAATAACTGTTTTTTCCTTTAAATATGACGGTGCATCTCTAGTATATAATTACGGCCCCTAATTTTATGTAATCTATGATTTTTCCTAGTCATAATCAGTCAAAAATCATTAGTTTTATTCAGCTATTTCACTGCAGCAAGTAATGAGCATATCCATGTCAGCACTAGTATAATAATTAGCTTTATGTCATCTGCATGCAAAATAAGTAAATAACCATAAGATTCATATGAGCACTACATGAGGTCCACGAGTTTTTCTAATTCCATGGGTTGCTCCTATTGGTTTTCCGGCCGGGGATGTTTTTGCTTTACTTTTTCATAAAAACATCGTGGCTCTTACACGGTCAGAGGTATTCAAAGGTAATACCTTATTTATATATATATTTTTTAATCAAGAGGTTTCACATGTTAAATACCTTTTAACACATATAGAGGTCGAAACTTCACTTATCGCCCCTTAACCCTAAAATACAATGGTCTGTTCTTTCTTCTTTTTACGCTGCTGCTATCAGCCCCCCTCTGGTATGTTGTCACCGCCCACTCCAATATCATCGCCGGACATCTCCATACGTAACCGGACTTCCGAAAGTCACCAGAGATCTGCTCTAGAAGTCGATCATATCACGTATAATTAATATATCTCTCCGTTTTTCCTTTTTTTGGCTTATAATTTTGTTGGGTTTGTCCGAATTTGGAGTATTTTTAGAGATTTGAAGAGAATTTTTGGAGTATTTGTAGAGATTTGAAGAGAATATAATTAACTTGATAAGATTTGTTTAATTTAGTGTTGATTTTATTGATACATATCGTTTCTAAATTACAATCTAATTTATGTATCTATGACATTATTAATGTGGAAAATGAACTGAAACTGATTACGTGTCATCAATTGATCATCTTCAAGAATTATATGCTCGAACTTACTTCACACAGTTTTGCATTCCATTTCATTCATCTTGGTCAATTAATCACGGAGGGTTAGTCAAATTCCTCTTTATGGTCATCCAGTTTACTTCACAAAGTCATACATTGGAGCACTTTAGGGTTAGTCAAAGTCCTCTTTATGGTCATCCAATTCTAGGTTTTGCATGCTTTTGATTTATCTATATGTAGCTGATAGATATGATATCCTTCAAGTTCTGGAAAATTTATACCCTAGATCGACTACAAGTATTGGTGAATGAATTAATCTGAGATCTTCTTGTTTTTATTAGATTTTTTTGTGTAGATTTTGCATTATTCATATCCTGATAAGCTTTTGTTGTGGAGTTTTTGCTATGTACTTATGGGTTAGATCATATATTAATATGATTACAAGCAAGGATATATGTGGTTGTAATCAATATGTGTCCGATTTTGTATTTGTTTTTATTAAGATTAGTAGGTATTGATATGTCTAAGTCTGTGTCATAGGCATTGGTTACTACCCACCTAACACTTGTGAACAAACAAAATTCTTTGTGGGCTTATATTGAATGTTTTTTTATTGTTCTTTTACTATGTTAGTTTTATGAGTACAATGATACAATATATATTGGAAAACTGACAATTTGAAAACATTCATATGGTTTTACGAAAACAAATAGTCGTATATATATAAGGGTCTTAGAATTTTGAACACTGATACGATCAGATATATTGTTATGATTGATTAATATAGGTTTTTCTTTTAAGATAGAGATTAAGAATTATGGTTATTTTAAGATACCTTATATTATAAATAAAGATGATTCGGGCCCTTTTAAAATAAAGATAGATAATGATGGATATGAATTGGTGATTTGAAGTCATTTGGAGAGACCTATTGAACTCTTGGAAGTTGGTCAATCTCTCTTTATTTATTGTATTTGTTCATTTATGTCTCAAGATCATATTCTTTTTGTGTTGAACATCTCTCAACATTCAGAGGTGGTTTTCATATTCAGATTGAAAACTTCTTGAGAACAAACAGCACCTTAAATTTGGACATTGTATCTGCAGTTCACCAGCTGATGCTGAACCTATTGGCATGGGGAATTCTCTGACACCTATTTCAGCATGCAAAGAGGACTTTTCAAAGTTGAAATTGACATCATTTGATAAATTGATAGAACGAACCAGTGGTTCAATAAAGAATGTAAGGCTTTGTAGTGAACCAGATCACAAACCTGGAAATTCTGGAATGGCACCTGATGCAGTGTAAGTATCTTATTACTTAAAATTTGCTTACATTATGTAATTATACTTATTTAGGATTTTCAAGCGACAATTGATCAGTAAGAAAAAGCATTTAAGGTGTGCTTGAACAGTTAGAAGCATGCTTTGGGAGTGACAGTTATAATGTCAGCTTTGGGAGTGTTTATATAGGACTGAATAAGATAATATGGCTTGTAGTAATACATTGCATTAAGAGGTGTCCAAGTTGGTACGCTGTTTGTGGTAAGTTGCGGGGTAAATCATTTGATTTATCTACTATTTAACAAATGAATGAGATGATTTAAATAGTACATTTTTTTTAGAAAACCAATTTAAGCGCTTATCTTACATTTGATAAAATAGTATATGTTGCAATAGGTAGTAACATTAGTGATGCAAAAACTGATTATCTGACGCCACATTTTTATAGGATCTGAATAAGATAATTTGGCTGTAGTAATATAGGCTTTAAGAGGTGCCAAGTGGACGCTGTTTGTGTATTGGGGAAATCATTTGATTATCTACTTTAAAATGAATGAGATGATTTAAAAGGACATTTTTTTTAGAAACAAGTTAGCCTTTTTACATTTTGATAAATAGTTTTGTTGCATTAGGTATAAAATTAGTGATGCAAAACTGATTATCTGACTCCTAATAATTAGATATAAGATGCAGAATCATTGATCCAAACATTAAAAGCTGATAATCTCGACTACAAAATGCAAAGGTATCAATTATCAGTTTTAACTTGAAAATTGAAAGACATCTTCATACATGATGTAAAGTTGTAAACGATGGACTAGTGGACCAAGAACTATGAAATGCATTGAATTAATCAAACGAAATACACTCCTGTATAGGGGTGATCATATGTCCAAGACCGGACCGGACCGAAATGGTACGGTCCGGGTCGGTCTTCGGTCCGGTCCGGTCTTACACGGCAATATCATCGGGTTTTTGGTCGGACCGGACCGAGGACCGAATTGGTCCAAAATACCGGACCGAAATACCTTCGGTCCGGTCCGGTCGGTCCGGTCGACGGTCCGGTATGCTCACCCCTACTCCTGTATGAAGCCAGCTTTGCGACTCTATATCGCATTCTTTATTATAATGTACTAAACAATTTTGATGTATGTAATTGCAGCGAGATACAACTTAAAAGCCCAAATTGGCTTTTTGGCCACAAGAAATTTGAAGCAAGCAATTCTACACAGAAAGTTGCATCAGATGAATTAGCCATGAGAGGGCGTGAAGATGAGAAGAAATTTGATGACTTGTGTGACCCCAACTGGATTTCTTCAGCTAGCGATAGTAATCAAGAGGAGGTATTTCGAAGGTATTTCTCTTGAAAGTTATGTTTTGTTCTTTCAATCGATACGTAATCTACTCTCCTGGATATAAAATTTCTGATGGTTTTTACCTTTTTTATATCAACAAAACTTTTGGGGTGTTAGTTTGAGCATATTTTTGGGGCTAATGAGCTTAGTTTCCAGTTTTAAGTCATAAAAGGCTCCAACCAATAGTTAGGAGGGATACTAAAAACAGATTTTGGACAACGTAACACTTAACTAAATAGAGTATAACTAATTAATTATCTGTGCACACTTAAGAGTGAAGGACAATTTGGGAACATCCATATATACATCAATATTAAGTTTTCAAATTATGCCCGTGAAGATGGGTTATTGAATGTAATCGTTTTAGGGGATGAAGGGAGTATCATTCTGTGTCATCTATGCTGGCTTGGTACAAACATAGTTTCCCAGGAGAAGGCATTGAGATCGTTGGGAAGTGAATGCAAAGTATTATTCTCAGGAATTCTCTTTGGTTTGTTCATAGAAAATGATCAAAGTTATCAGTAAAGAGTAATGTTGCAACAAATGTGAACAGTAGGACAATAAGAATCACCAGTGTTGATAGTAGTCACTTACTCATTTGTCATCTGGACGAAAAAAAACTTGGGCTTCTTTGATAAAATAAACTGATTTAGTGTGGAATTAAAAAAAAAGGCAAAAAGAATCAAGGCTTTCCCTGAGTTCCTGAATGAAAAATGAGCGTTTATAAGTGTCTTGGACGGTCCGAATGACCGAAAATTACCATCCTAATTTCTAGCCCTCTTGTTATATATGACATCAATAGCAGATCCATTCTAGTTCCGTGCAGATACAAAATATAATGGTATTCTTATTTGTTTGGTGGATGAATGGAACTACATGTGCAATTTCTTTATGGATCTTCTTCGAAAAATCATGTCCCCATATAATCATAACATCATATCTTTTTCTATTTGCATAATCTTTGTAGATATCTCGCATTGACTTCGGTAGATGAGCCCAATGAATGGTATGGTGGTACATTACTTTCTCAGCCAGATGAAAACAGTGAGGTGTATAAACATTATGCTCAGTTCTGCCAGGTAAGTTGTTAACCTATCTGCTTCAGTGCTTTCTTACTGTAGAATCTTTTTGTTAATTGTCATTAAATATGATTATAGGTAGTGGTGACATGAACGGGTTGGGCAATAGGTCTAAACATATTTGCTCACTAGTCTGGTTGACATAGAAAACTTAATTCATACAATAAATATAAATATGTATATATAATTTATTCTTTTGAATAAAACAATTTAAAATGTGTTATGCATTTTTACCCATTTGACCCTTTTATTTCAATTCCATTTTACCCCGTTTGACCCATTAGAGATGTAACAATCCCGAGCTGGCCCATTCATAGGTAAATGAGTCAATATTATCACCTCTACCGCCGGTACCACAGTTTCTCATGAGTTGGGCATCAATGCAAGATAACTTGTTTATAGATCCTGAACTCAACATTATTTTTGTTCCTTGCAAGAAGAAATTTCAGAAGCGAATTTTAAAGAAATTAGTTATGTACATTCATTCATGTTGATGCTAAGTAAACTTGATCTTGGGTTGGTGGTCCAGATTTATTAGATTTATAGTTATTAAGACTTTCTTCTCTCTTCACAGATTTAGTTTATATCATAAACTGAATATTGTCGTACAAATATGGTATGAGAAAGCAAGTGCCTTCTGCCTTAGTTCCCGAACATCTACTAGCTGTCCCTAAAATTGCAAAATGTTCCATTCGAAATTTCTCATACGAATGGAAGCATTTTTTTTACTATTTAATATTTGCGATTATAATTGCCTATTCGACCGACGACCATTATAGTATTTTTTGGCCCATAAGATTCTTTTTACTATGGCAAAAAATCAATTTATTTAACTTTGTGACTAGTGAGACCTTATATGTTTATGAAAAGAGTATATTTTGAGGTGTTTCGGTAAATGAGAAATTAGAGGTGGCAACTTGGTCCCATTTATTTCATATGAGTTTTGTATTAAACGGGTCAAATGGGTAAAATAAATAACAAATCAATACAAATGTAATAATCTTGCTACCTTAACAAAAATGCTTGCTGTTGTGCTTGATATTTTCATGCACCAAAACTTGTTATTAACTAGAAACCGCCTGTTCTTTTGGCGACTAGCAGAACCCTGTGATGGAGCCCTTCCAAGATGATACTGATAAAGAGAAGTATTATGCCGAGCTTCTTCAAAAAGGGACAGTTGACTGTGTGGATGATGCAAATGTGGAAGCGGAAATGGAAGCAGCACTGAAGGAATATGAGCTAATAGGTGCGGATCTTGGGATCTGCCCCAAGGCATTCAATGATTTGGCCATTGACCCGAGTCACTTGACCAGGTGGATGATTGGAGAACAAAGGGCTAACAAGGTTTAAGATTTTAAACCAACCTTGGCCACCATTTTGTTGTTACCAATGCAGACATTTGTCTATATAAATGATATAAATATAATTGACTTTGTAAAGCCATTTCAATAATGCATTGTAAATCATAAAATATCATTTTTTCTAAAAGATGGTTTTGTACTTTTGGAGTGTTCTCGTTTCAGACTCGGTTTAGTTTTTTTATTTTGCGTCCATGGTAAAGTCAAACCAGTTTTCATGATCCTTCTTTGTCCTTTTTCTGTGATTTAAAATGCTTGGTTTTCGAGTTTACTTGTAACGCTTTTTCTGTGTATGTTTGAGTCCAAAATAATTGCTATAAATGTAATTATAGCAGCACACATCAGGTTTATCTAGCAATTTCAGGAGTTATCAAGAGAAGATAAGATAGTTGAACACCTGCAGTAGTAGGTATTCTATCAAGTAAATTGTTGCAGATTTTTAACAGATAAATTTGATTATTCGATTAGTGTTTTTTCTACTTTGTGTTCACTAATCACTAAGTTTCTTATTATTCTTATTGCATAATGTTTGTTTTTGATGCACAAAGTTCCTGTTTCTCACAGTAGTTTTAACGTTTTGAAAGAGGTTCCAAGATATATATGAAAGAGTTGGATAAATAGATATTTGTTTTGGTGTATGGTTATGAAAGGTGTGTAATTTTGAACCATGAGTTCATTATCCACTTATAATGTGCAAGTAGATATCAAATCGGGTAACTCGAAACCATCTAACATTTTTTAAGAATTGATGGGTTCCCATATTCTCCCATTCCATTGCTCACATATTTGTCTGCAATCCAATGCCAACTCAATTACTCTTCAGAGAGGAAGCGTCGTCGTAACCCGTGCTTCAAAATCCGGTGGTAATCCACTTAACTCGGTAAGTTCTTCTCCATCTCAGAAGCTAATGAAATATTTTGGCAGTCATGAATGTTAGTATGTATCGTGACTCGTGACTCACGAGTCGTTGCGAGTCACATGATTCACCAGTCACCAAGCCAGTCAAGTGTGGTTTCAAGTCATCTCGCAAGTCGCCACTTTTCAGCCCAAAGAGTTGTCTGACTTGACTCGTGACGCGTACGAGTCTAACAACTTTGATTGACATGAAGTCGAAAAAATGAGTTATAATATGTCCCTAATGGGTATGACCCAACACAAGACGACATTCCAACAGTACTTGTTAGTGATACAGCAAAAACACATTAATATGTATTTAGGTTATCTATACTCAAAGTGCATATTGTAACATGTTATTCATTTATTAACTAGATCAGATATTACAGGACAACTATTGGTAACATAATATGTCACTTGGGTTTATAATGTATAGATTTTCAAGAAATGTGACACATGTGGAGGTCAAGGGGCAATAGACTGTGCTGGATGCAAGGTCTCATCATTTCTCCTTTAGCTTATATGGTTTTCAATATTAACAAAATTAATAACCATTTTTTTTACTATGATATGATTCACATAAAGTAACGCATTCTGTTATATGGTGTGTTTTCTCGATACAGGGAACGGGAAAAAACAAGAAGAACGGGAACATTTTCGAGCGTTGGAAGTGAGTGAGTTTATTATAGCTTACTGTCCCATCCCTTGTTCTTATACATGAAAAAGATGAAAATTACAGAATTTAGCATGATATCCAAATTGAGAAATGACAATAAGGATGAATTATAGTGGCCTTATGAGTTATGACCTTATTGAATAATATCAATTCATTTATAATCATGATAAGAGCAGATAAGTTGGTTGCTTTACAAAAACATTCAACAAAAATGTGCTGATAATTTCGTTACTAGTCCCAAAAAGTAACTGTCTCATCAAATCAGTTGTACTGAAACCTAAAACATGCCTAATGCATTCATGGTTTTTCTTTTTTGGTTTGCAGATGTTACGATTGCCAAGGTTTTGGGTTAAGGAGTTGCCCGAGTTGCGGGAAGGGAGGCTTGACTCCTGAACAAAGAGGAGAACGTTGAGATATTGCATGGATCAAGTCTCCACACTATAGAGACATGAAAGTACACCGAAACCCGCATTTGGAATGCAAGACATGAGAAAATCAACACCATATCAATGTTTACTTGATGTATATGTCAAACTTGATTCAAAATATATGTTCACTTTTATGTTGCAGAGTTATATAGTTCACTGTAAATATTGACTGATCTTGGAATAAGCACATGAGCATTGTTACTTGTTAGGGCCGTCCGAGACCCCTCTGAGCATTGTAACATAACTTCTACGTGCACGGTGTTGAATGTTTTTCTCACCACTCCTTAAAAAACTGATTCCATAGCGAGCTTTGAACAGAGATCAAACATGAATAATGTCTATAAAAATTTATGGTAACCTGTAATCATCACTATGTTTAACACTTATTCAAATAAGGAGTTAGAGATTAATTCTTATAATTTCTTGTTTTAAAAGATAACTACTTATTTAAACCCAACAAATTGGCATTTTTCAAAATTGAGATTGAATAATATCCAATTACTCAAAGCTGCTTATCTGCTTTACAATTAAGCAGATTAACACTTAAAAAGACAATGCCATTCACTAAGATAAAAGTATCCATTCGCTCAATGTAAAATAAAATCATCTTAAACACTACTACCCCCATTACAGAAACTAGTGTTGTTAAGCTGTGTAAAGTACTCTACACGTATATTTTTTCAGATAAGCTTCTGCGTGTGGAAAAATCGTTTTAAGTACCACACAACATCAAGAAAAGAGGCTAAAATGCAATTGGAATGTAGCCTGCTTAAATTACTTAAGAATTTATCTAGTTTACATAATAACAATACAACAAATTATAATAATTTCCACATCTCAAAATCTCTCAGACTAGTGTTGTTAAACCGTGTACAGTACAATCTAAGCGTATATTTTTCAGATAAGCTTCTTCTTGTGGAAAAATCGTTTTAAGTACCACACCTGCAAAATCGCAGCTCCAATGCAAACACCAAGAGACAAGATGCTAAACCACGCAACCCTTGCATTCGTCTTTTCACTCACTTCCCTCATCTCAGATTCCCTGTGTATTTCAGATAACAAATAGAACATTGCACGGTTATGTGATACGTAAATAGAAAAAACTCATAACTAAATTATTTATTCATAGAAAAGCCCCACTTTAGAAAAACTTTGAATCTAATAACGAAAACGTCCATAGGAAGATATTTATGATGGTTGCATTCATTTTCCGAACTGATTATCAGCTTGGTTTAAAAATGCGCGCATTGTTGCGAGCGCATCGCGAATCCGAGTGATGCGTTTGAAAAATCGCAACGCAAAACCTGATGCGAGGTTGTTCCGCGGGCTAATTCGAACGCATCAGATCGCAACAGTGTATTGCTTGCATCGGACACAACACTGAAATTTGGGCTAATTAGACTTTGGTCTTTTATTAGAAAAGCCCATAAAACCTTTAACTAATATATATGAGCCTTTAATTAAAATATTTTTGACCTCCAATCCATTATTGAAAAGTCACGTTATAACACACGCTTGTAGAGTAATTTAAGTAGAAATATTTTATATTTATTACCTAGCGCCGCGCGTCCGTGATGCGCTCGCAATCGCATCGCGCATTGGTCTTTGGGACCTCGAGCGCAATGGATCGCCGCACGCAATTTAAAACCAAGATTAGCAGTTTACTGAGACTTGAATATTCGCCTTTTGATACTTTGAATAATGATACTTTGTGTCAAACATTCAAACATGTGATTATTAAAACTTCAAACAGTATAAAGCACATCCAAGCACAACTCATATCACATAATCACTTTTTAAATGCATGTTTAAACACCCCCTTAGTAATAGATTTTTGGAAAAAAATGAGTTCCATTAAATAGGCTACAGAAGTATACAATTGATAGATCAAGATAGTGGATTCTCAATTTGGGTATCAACAGGGAGAGAGTTGGTTTACCTCTCGAAAGTATACTATTATACAGTTGGTGTATCTCTCGAATATATTTGTTTTATTCACTTCGTTTACTTTCATTCTATTATCTTTGGTTTTCACCAGCGTACTGTTTTTTCACCCATTTCATCTTTCAGTTCATATCATGTACTCCGACAAGATATTAATGAGCCTTAACAATGGTACCCTCTTAAAGGATAAATGCTAATCATCCCATTTGACATATAAAGAGGTCAAATTATAGAAATAACAGGAGTATTACAGAATTATTTTTATTGACGACGTAGGTGGCAGGCAATAGTTTATCTTATATGTAACATATTTTTATTTTAATATGCAACAGAGGAAGGATGAATAATGTTTGAATATGATACTCAATCCACTTAGCTAAGTTATTCGGTGTTGACTGAGGCTTAGGAAGAACGACTACTCGATACTGGAACAAAGCTAATGATTCCTACAAATACCAATAATGACGATCTTACCTGTTCTTTAAGTAGATCAAATTCTCATGGATGGCTTCCACAGCACCTTCAAGTTTTCTTAATTCGAATTCAACACCCTACAGAGAAGTATCATGTGTATATGAAGGCAGTAAACTACAATTAATAGAGGTGGCAGTTTCAACCCAAGTTTATGAACAAGTCTATCTCGACGGCGTTTATAACAAACAGGTCAAACGAGTAAAAAATAATTAAGCTAAAGGGGGAATGAGGCAAATGGGTCAAACGGGTTGAGAGTCACCCAAATACATTAAAAGGATAAGACCTCCTATATGGATTCAAAGATTTGGATTATTATTGTCACAGTATAGTTTTTAGATCAAATATAAAGCAACAATTATTGTAAGAAATTTCAAAATGTACAAAAATAAAGAAAGTGGGGCACCCATAATAAAAGAAAAGTTGCAACAGAGGATGAATCCCCTTAAGAACTGTAGAAGCATGATTATACGACATCACAAATATCCAGACGACCATATCGCCTTCCGTAAATGCATATATAAAACATATGTCAGGCTGCCCAGGCCCCATTCCATATGTGGTAAAACATGACTCTTTGCCCAACCAGCCTGGCCCGACTATCTTGCCACCTCTAATAATTAACATTGCAGTAAAGAAAATAGTTACCTCGATCTTTTCTTTCTTAGCAACAGACTCCCAATCCTTTGCAGCAATACCAATTCTCCAGTCAAGACTAACTGATAGACCACCACCCTGATGATTTCCATCTACCCAAAAACATGCCAAGTAATTGCCTGATTCCGTAGTTGTAAATGCAAACTGACCATGAGTCATGTTTTCTTTGTGGTTGAGAGTGTTACCATATGGGGAAGTTACCTGAAAGACAACACATTTAATTTATTTCACGTCTCCTGATACAATTATTATCAAGAAAAACATGAAATTTACCAAATCTACAAGTTGATATGCAATGTGAAAGAAGCCAAAAGAACATTTAGTAGAATTTCTTGAAATCACTTTCCAAAGTAGCCTATTGATGCAGTGACCCCTGAACCCACTTAATATCATGATATAAGGGTTTAACTTAGGGCTTTTAACTTTTAAAGTGCTCAAACTTCTCACAATACATGGGGATGAGATGCGATAAACTCCCCTAGTTAAGTACTTTTGACTTTCGATATACGTGTGGCTAAGTTGTTACAAACTCAACCACTCTAAATGTGCCATCCTCAGTTACCCATAACTGATACCCGAGGATATACATGTATCTCCAAGATACTACTTTCATACTATTTGTAACCCCGAAAAGTGGTAGATTGGTCCAACTACCTATGGATCAACTTAAGACCATGGTGAAAGTTTATAGAAGTCAATACAAATGTTTATAAGATGCCAAAACTTATCATTCTTTATTCATTTGTTAAGAGATATAATAAACTTTCACATGTAAACTATTTCTCTCACTCTAACCAAGTGGGGCAGGTTGTAACAATTTCTTATCACCAAAATCTTTCATTTCTAACAAGTAACTAACATTTCCTAAATTTTATAGAAGTACTGATTACACATAAATGGGCTTACTAATAAGTTATGTGCCACATAACTGGTAGCCCAGCTAAAAAAGTTAGTTCAGCCCAACTAAATAAACTTCAGCCTGCAATAACCTCATATAGTTGCATTCAGCCATTTACCACCACTCCACATAACGCAAAAGTGGGACTTTGTATGTATATGTGGTTATTGCATTCAACCTGCAATAACCAAATATATAGAGGCATAGACAAAAGAACCACATACTCGAATACTACACCCAGTGTTAGATAATAACCATTTACCTATACATCAAACATAATGAATTTCCCGAACTAAATAAACAAACATATATTAACAACTGAAACTCTAATCTCTAGCTACAAAGAAGACGGGGATCACTGTATTGTATACATGTGAGACGTGCATCATGTTGCAATCAACCTTTTACTAATACACCTAAATGTCTTATAACTTTGCCTCTTATATGCTAGTACTAACCAAATCTGAAACTTATATAAATTTAGTAACTAACCTACTAACAAATTTGAGTTTGCAGCATGCAAAATTGTCTAATGTTTGTGGTCAAACTTCTTATAGTTGAAAAAAAACAAATTAGAGTTCTAACTTTCACACTGAGATAATCAGAATCAAAAGTTACCTCTTTTTTAAGGAGTGGCATCTTCTTTTTAAATTAAGCATGCCACTGATATAATAGAGACTAAACCATGGTACATTTTATTCAAGACCTATTGGGTTTTAACTATTTTGGAAAACAAGAGGTTACAACATAGTGTCGACTGTCTCGTAACCTTTTACAGAGCTGTTCTTCAAATCGATTAAACCAAAGTTGAAAAGGTATATCATGATCCACCATACACTTGAATCCAATTCACTAGTAGCCAGTTCTTCATTTATCTAGCTTTGATGCTTGAGCTCTTAGGCAAGTACTTGTTAGTTCTTTATGGTACAAATATCCCAAACATAGCTTTCATGTGCATATGTGAAGTGATTATGTGATATCGGATCAAAACAAAAGGATGATTAACTGTATGAAAACATGTTTTACGATATCGTGTTTAGACTTGCTGATTGCTCAAAGTTGTACTATGTAATTATGCTGGGTGTGAGAGCTTGTAACATCTTAATTAGTTCAAAATGTATGAATCCAATGTTTTTCCTATTAAATACACCAGCGATCTAATTTCGTTTTTCCTATCAAATACATCAACGGCATAGTTTTCCTATGGTGTGTACTAAATGACCTGATTACATAAATCTTGTTATTGTGTGTGCTAAATGACCAATGCCATATCAGCATCACTTGCTAATCCGATAATATAAAAGGACAAAATTAGAAACTAATACACGCTAAAAGAACTTTGTAACGAGTTAGATACATTTTGAACTAATTATCTCTTCTAAGAACTAGTAGATAAAATAAGTACCATTTGATCTTCAATTTTATTCAAACCTAATTCAATATAATCCCTTATCATGCACACTATAATCTTGATAATCCAATCATCAACAAAAAAAAACATTTTCCAATTTGAAACAAAATCATCAAAGTTAACCAAGATCAAGATCTAAAAAACACCCACATCATAAAAATGAGAAATTAATAACCTTAACAGAAATAGTAGCAGGTGGGTGAAGATGAGAATCTTCTTGATTATTAACAAGAGAATAATCAGCAAGAACAACAACGTTGTTATGAATATCTTCAGACACACACTTTGTTCCTGTCGCTGGTAAATCTAACCAGATTCCTTGTGTCAACCTTGTTGTACAACTTAATAATGATACTATGAATACCATTAAACCCCATTGAAAAGCCATCAAAACTGAATCTTGGTTTGTCAAGAAACAAGAGATCTATTGACTTCAAGAGGGTGTTTGTTGAATATATAAAACTGCTGTAATAAGATAAAGTTTTATGAGTTGAAGAAAGTGTGTTTCCTATGTTGCTAAATAAAATCACACATCCGTTTCTAATGGGTAAAAATAAGTCATGTAATAAGTTACAACAATATTTTTTTTACTCTATGGATGTCCAAAAACTCCACTCTTTCGGGTCGAGTTTGGATATGTGTGATAGGGTACGAAGCAGGTTTCGGTGTCCTAGCGGGGATGTTCTCGGGTTTGGGGGTAGTGACACAGGCACGTCATACCTCTCTAGTCTCAAAACTTATATATACGGTAGTTTATGGAGTATAATGTAAAATACACTTTGGTTTGCAATTCACAGTCTATATCTTCGTGAGAAACATTAGCCTATCATCATCTTTCGTTAACAAAAGTCAAACAATTTACATCTGTGTAAACTAACGATGCAAAAAACTTTCGGTTTTTGGTAACATATGTGTTTACTATGGTATGTATTGATGGGTTGGGTATAGTCGATCGTTTAGTTCCCCACTTTCGGTAAGAACCCCAAGGTGTGACCGAAGTCACGAGCAAGGGTAACACTCACAATGACTATAAAGTGTTTGTCCGTCTCAGGGATGCATTCAGGGTTTCGTGCAACCTGTGAATGCGAGCCAAGGGTTCAGGATTGTCCACTTGGTGGACATCCAAGGGACGAGACAAAGATGACACGTGGTGTGTCATCTTTGGTTCTGTTACGTTTATGGACTGCTCCATGAACGCTCACACGTATTAAGCATAATGTTTGCAACACTAACTAAAAAATTCATTCTCTCTCCTTCTTCTCTCCCCTCCCCTCTCTTTATCCCCTCTCTTTCTTCTTCTACAAACCACCATAAATTTATACATCACCACTACAAATCATCCCTACCACAAAACTGTTACAAAAACCGTACCCAAGACACCCCCCGAGCAAAATCCTACGAGCCAGACCACCTAGATTTTTTGATTGTTTTATTGCGCTTTCCCGTGACTTCACGACGTTTTAGACCACCACCTCCGGCGAGTGGAGGTTCCCATCGCTTTACTGAGTCTGATCCAAGTAGACCCGCCACCCCTGACACTGTCGGCCGTCGAAAACCGCCGCCACCGCCGCGGCTGACCACCACTGATCATCGAATTTTTTTTCGGCAGTTGAGTTTATTCTCTCTTAAAATTTTTGCTTTATCTTTAACAATATCCTTTTTATCTCTTACTTTATATTTTTATACCTTATTGTTTTATTGCTCGTGCTTCTTTTTTGTTCTATCATCTTTGTGTCTTTAGCGTTGTTTCGTGAGGGTAGGATAGAGGCTTTGAGTGATGGTAACCTGAGGTCATGTCTTTCTGGACTGGGTGGGTTGGGCGGGACTAGTGAGTCTAGGAGAGATAGTAGGGTAGCGGCTACTCGTAGGATTAGGGTGGGTAGTTGGAATGTAGGTTCCCTTACCGAAAAGCTCTTTAAGCTTGTCGATGCCTTGGAGAGACGTAAAGTGGACATAATGTGCTTTCAGGAGACTAAATGGAAGGGTTCTAGTACTAAGGAGGGAAATGGCTACAAGTTGTGGTATTCATGCTCCCAAACCGCGAGGAATGAAGTTGGAGTCATTTTGCATGCGAGTCTTAAGGACAAAGTTGTCTACATGAACAGGTGTAGCGATAGGATCATATCATTAACGTTGGTGATTGATGGAGAGATCGTTAATGTGATTAGCGCGTACGCACCCCAAGTAGGCCTAAGTAAGGAAGAAAATAAGACGTTATGGGATTCTCTGAACGAGAGAGTGAGGGAGTTCCTGACATACCAACGATTATTTATTGGGGGTGACTTGAACGGTCATATAGGGGCGACAGCGGAAGGATACCCGGGCGTCCACAAGGGCTTCGATTATAGAGTTAGGAATGAGGAAGGTCGCTCGATTCTAGATTATGCTACCACGACCTAGTTGTAGTAAACTCGTTCTTCAAGAAGAGGGACCATCATTTGATCACCTTCCATAGTGAGGGTCCTTGCACCCAAATTGATTATTTGATGGTGTGAAGAGGAGACCTTAAGGCGTGTAAAGACTGCAGAGTCTTTTCAGGAGAAGCTTGCTCCTCTCAACACAGATTGTTGGCATTCCTAGAATCTTGTGGAAGAACCTAAACGGGGACGCATCAGAGGCATTTAGAACGAGAGTTGCAGAGAGTGTAAATCCATAAGTAGAGGGCTTTCGGGATAGCGACGCAGATTGTATGTGGGACACTCTTGCTCGTATCATCAAAGATGCGGCAAAGGAAACCATGGGTGTGGCTATTGGGACATCAAAGACTCATACGGCCCGTAAAGAATCTTGGTGGCTTAGTGAAGAGGTGAAATCTAAAGTCGCGGCGAAACAAGCAAGCTTTAAAGACCTTATTTCGTGTCGAGGGGGATAACAAAGAGGATATGATAAGGGCGAATGAGAGGTACAAAGATGCCTGGAGAATGGAGACTCAACAAGGTCATCCCCATCTTAAAAAATAAAGGCGATGCGCAAGTTTGCAGCAACTATAGGGGTATCAAGCTTCTTGATCAAACCATGAAGCTTTAGGAGAGAGTGACCGAGAGAAGGCTGCGGAAGGAGACTAGGGTATCTGAGAACCAGTTCGGTTTTATGCCCGGAAGGTCGTTAGTCGAGGCAATACATTTTATCAGAAGCCTTATGGAGAAGTACACAGAGAGACAAAGAGACTTTTATATGGGTTTCATGTATCTAGAAAAGGCTTATGATAGCGTACCACGGGAGTTGATTTGGAAGACCCTTGTTGACAAAGGAACACCAAGGCGATACATTAGGGTTATTATGGATATGTACGATGGTGCGAAGACCTTTATGGACCTCAATAAAAAACATGGAATTTTCCCAGTGGAAGTAGGGCTGCACCAAGGATCAACAATCAGCCTCTACCTCTTTGCTTTGATCCTTGACGAGCTATCAAGAGGGATACAAGAGGACATCCCATGGTGCTTGATCTTCGCCGATGATATTGTGCTTGTTTCGGAATCGACAGAAGGTTTAAACAGCAGACTTGAAAACTAGAGAGAAGCTCTAGAAGACAACGGCCTAAAGATCAGCTGAGAGAATACCGAATATCTAAGATGTGACTTCAATAGCATTGATATCGCCCATAACGAAGAAGTGGAGGTTTGTATTGGAGACAAGATCTTACAACCCAAATGAGTCTTTTAGATATATTGGATCGATGATTCACAAATCATGGAGGATAGAAGAAGAAGTATCCCACCTGATTAAAGCAACATGGCTGAAGTGGAGGGCGGACACAAGTGTCCTTTGTAATAGAAATGCTTCCCTCAAATTGAAGGAAAATTCTATAGAGTGGCAATTAGACCCTCCATGTTGTACGGGTCAGAGTGCGTCTATCACGAAAGCCCTAGCTAATAGGGTGGAAGTGACAGAATTGAGAATGCTAAGGTGGACTTGTGGTAAAACAATGCTCGACATGATTCTAAATGGAGTGTATAGAGCGAAGCTTGAAGTTGAGTCGATCATTAATGTGGAAACTAGAAGGAGGAGTTGAATAGTTTATCATTTTTTAAAATTAAATTACTATTTATGTAAAATCTTAGATTCGAGTTTATTTGATATCAATGTTCACACAATATAAATAGCCAGGACAAGTGAATAAATGAAATTATCAACAGAATATTAGTCTACGTAATGAAAGAGAATAGTTAGAAATATCAAACCACAACACAAGGATTTATAGTGGTTCAGTAACGAAGCACCTCTTCTCCCTACTCCACTCCTCAAGTACCCAACTTGAGAGTTTTCTTCACTATGTCAACAAGCTCCCTTTAGGCGAAGAAAACCGTACACAAGTAGCTTACACCAATTTTTGACACAAAGCCAAATGTCGAATTCTAATCTTAGCTAGAACCAGTCTATCACGTAGCTTACACCAATTTCCGATACTAAGCTAAATGTCGAGTTTTAATCTTAGCTAGAACCAATCTACCACACTCTTGTATTTTATGGCCTAAAATACTAACCACCCTTACAAGTATTTAATCACATAAATACTTACTTGATCTACTTAAACAAACTATTACACAAGAATAAGAGATGATTGAATTACAATAGACAACACTAGCGAAACTATGTTTCGTGGACACACTAAACTATAATACTTGTATCTTGTCGATTACGAGTATTCTTCTCTTGCAATTGGGGAGGAAAGCTTGGATCACTTGGAAACAAATGCTTGTGTTAATTAAATGATCAAAGGCTTAGTAGATATTAGGAATGTATTGGCTGATTTAAGACAGAAAGAAATGTGTGTGCAAAAGGTAAGAAATGCTGTGGAACAGTCCAATATTTATAGGCAAAGAGGAGAGCAAATAACATGGCTGGCCCCCTTATTATGTGGCTGGTCCCCTTATCACTAAGGGGGGCGCCCATGCCTATAAGGGGGCCGCCCACTGTAGGACGCTCTCTTTTTTGTCTTTTTCAGGGGAGGTTTTATCTAGGGTAGTTGTATCCGTTTTTGGGTAGAAAATTTGAATTCAAAATTTATTTTTAATTAAAACATTTCTTGTAAATACAAAAATGTTTTGTCTAAATTTTGTAAACTTGTTTTGTTACATATTATAAAAATGTAAAGTTTAGGATAAACTTTAAATACCTTGGATCATTAAATAAATTTAGCATTTATTTATTCATACCTTTAAGTGATTAGTGTCGAAATGAAAAATTAAGACTACTAACTTGTTTACGTTTAATTTTACATGGATCGTTTTTACATTTTGTGATTATCAAAACGTAGAGAAGTCGAAAAATATAAATAACGTTTTTAGACATTAATTGTGTTAACAATCTCCCCCTTTTTGATGATTTCAAAATCTAAACTCATTAAATGTAAAATTATATTTAAACAAGTTTTTAGTGAGTTTATTTCATTTCTTCCCCTTTTTGTAGAATCAAAAAGGCTTCGTCGATGTAGAAGTATTAATTCGAAGGAATAAACGCCCCCTTGATGTGTGCTCCTCCTTGTTCGAGGGCACCAAGGAGTCAAGCTATGGTGACTTTGCTACAAAACCGAGTTAGAACGAGTACAAGATATATATACTTCTAACTATTAGCAATTGTCATAAAAAAATATTTAAGCATGATTAAAGACCAATTAATTTGGATAGTAATTTTATATTTGTGTTACCTAAGTATCACAATATAAAGTAAAAACTAGAACAAAGAAATAAAAACTAGAGTTCATTAATTAAAGATAGATATTGTGTATGAAACACAATATTATAATCATGCATTAAACATAAGAAAGAAACACTACAAATGTCCTAAAACTTCTTGAATGTAATAGAACTTGCTTGTAAATGATAGGTAGATTTTCATTTAAAACAAGAAAGACTAAACACATATTATGTTTAGTGGGTTGTTGGAAGTAAGTTTGGTGCGAATGTGGTTGTTGTTGGATAGTTGCGAGGAACTTAAAGTGGTGGGTATGGTCGGGTAAGAAGATACTCAATCCAATTAAGATCTTCACTTAAGGATATGAATTGTTTTTGGGTGTAGCGACGACAAGGACAATAACCAACATGATGTTCAACTTGGTCCAAAGTGATGGTATGAGGCATGTTTGATGGTGTTGGTAGTGGGTTTGCGGTTTAGTTTGAGAGGTGCATAGCCAAGAGATTTGAAAGATCTTGAAGTTGATTTATTTCATCAAGAAGTCTCTCTCTAGTTGGAGAAGGTGGTAGTTGAGATTGAGTTTGATTTTTGTTGTGATTTACTTGCAAGATGTCATCAACATAAGGATCAATGAGTAGGGGTGAGTAAGGTTAAGGTGAGGCTTGATTTGAGGGTATCAGAGAGTGATTCTCTTTTGAAGGTTCATTGCAAGGAAATGGAGGTTGTGTAAGTTGACTTTGGTTGTTACTTTGATAAGTGGAGGTGAGTAAGGTAGTGGTGAAGTTTGGTTTGAGGATGTTATAGGAGAGTTTTCTTTTGAAGAGTCATTTAAGGGAGAAGATTGTTTGGGCATTAGTGTAGGTGTGTCAAATTCACTTGATGGATGACAAGTACTTATTTTCTTTCTCCATACGGGTCTTACCGAAATTTTGGGTTTCTTGGAAACTCTGAATGGAGGTTTGTGAGAGGATGACATTGGAGGTGATAAGTTAAATGTGATGGAAGTATCGAGGATGATGATCAATTTATACTAGGAGGATAGGATAATTTGGGATAATTAGACATGGCTAAGAGTAAAAATCCAAGGAATGTTTGTAAATTCTGGGAAAGAATAGCCGGGTCTAGGTAAAAGAGAGTCAAAAAGCATAAAGAAAACAATAAACTTCGTCTGGTAGTGGTCGACCCCCTTATCTATGTGGCCGGGCCCCTTATCAATCAGGGGCCACCCTTAATAATTAGGGGGCCGCCACCTGGTAAAATCCAGGTTGTCCAGATTTTTATTTTCTACTGAAATTTGCAGGGAGTTGGGTTTTTAGGAGATCATTTTGCAGCAAGTCCTAAAGCTTCATACCAACTAAGACATGCAAAAATATTTGATGTAATCACCTAGTAGTTTTGCAACGTATTTTTAATAACATTCGGTAATCATACAAGTTTATGTACAATGACTAGAACTAACTAGTGAACAACATAAATATTTAAAGAAACCTACATTAAGCTAACCAAGATCATGTTGTGCAACATCAACAAGTAGTGATTTTAAGACTCATAATACTCCTACAATTAATAAGTCATGTACTAATTAACATTAGGCCAAGAGAAATCGCATTAAGCAATATTAATAAAGTTGAATTTAAGATCCTAAGATTTTGGCTACCTAGTAAAGATACAATAGTTATCATTCGTTATTGCTTGGAACTTGGTTGCTTCCCATGCTTTCATCTTTACTAGGTGGTTCCCAATATTCATCAAAGTAATCTTCGTAATGTCCCATGAGAGCCATGACATGAGGAAAACTTTGATATTTGGATTTGAGTAGGTTTGGGTGAACAGAAGTTATATGGCGAAATAAACGAGTGAGTAACATGCCAAATGGCATTGGAGATTCAGGGTTGTTTTTTAAGGATGACATTCAGTTGACAATGAAGTAGACGAGATTGTAAGGTTGGTTATTATTGATGCAATACATCATGTGATAAGAGGCGGCGGATATGTGATTACAAACTTCTCCGAGACTCAAAATGTTTTGTCAGAGAATTTCATCCTAAGTTTTCATATTGGCACAGAGTTCTATTTTATGGATTTTATTTGACAAGGTGTTTTTATAGTATGAATTTGGAGTTGTTTGAATGAATTATTTTATTTGTTTTGACGAGGGAATAGAAGTGTGATATGGACCATTAATTTCTTGGTTATTTTCAAGAGAATAAAAACAATATTCTTCCGAGTAAGAACATTGACCCTCATAAGGGATTTCAAGAATGTTGGCGAATTCTTCGAGAGTAAATATAAATTCTTCGCTTAGTGCCTAAAACTTTACAAGGATTGTCCGAACAATATTTCTTACGATTTTGAATTGAGAGTAAAATTTTATAATGAATCTTGGATAAATTACCTCATTTAAATTGTAAATTTGTTGAAAGCCTATGACACTAAACATTGGTTCAATGCCATCTTGGCTCAAGAATGTTGAATTTGCAATACGCCCTTCGTGAATGGTTCGAGATTCTAGGTTTTGGATTGATCTTTTTAATTGTTTGGGAATACATGTTTCATTTGAGATTTTGGGAATATAGTTCTTGGTTAATTCAAGTTCGACTTGAAGGATGTGAGCCATGACACTTCCTAAACAAATGAAAGTGCGTTATCATATTATTTTAAATCGAACAATAGATATGTGAAACCTAGTGTGTGCCTATATGTGACAAATGTGGAGTAACGATTATCTTGACTCTAAAATAAAAACCTAAGAGATAATCCAAACGCTCCTTTATTCAATTTGGATCAACCAAGAGTGTCGAAAAATATATATTAGATTATATATTTCGGCAACAAGTATGAGTTCATCGTGTGTGTATGTAAAACGTTTTTAGCATCTATTAACAATGTACGAAAATAATTTTTGTGAGTTCCTAGTTGTGAGAAGTTTTTGAAACTATTTAGTTGGGGTTTTTATGATTAATTTTTCAAAATATGATTCTAATAGTTTTAATCGAATGTTAACAAATTTGTAATTCCTAAATCTACAAGAATCAAATTAGTTATATCTTGGATACTTCTATTTTTAAATTTATAAGAATCTAGAAAATTGAAAATCCCCAATTTTGATTTTGTGCAAAAATTTAATCCTAGACACAATATTAAGAGATGAGATTATGAAGATACTTACAATCCTTGTTGTTGATGATGATGTATATGTTCTTACTTAAGGATTATTGCTTGAGATTTAGTTGTTAGATTGTATTTTGGTGTTTTGGATTTGATATTTTTGTCATTTGCAGTAGCAGTTTTAGGGGTGAGTTTGTTTCTGTGTTTAAAAGAAAATAAAAAGGAATTTTTCATTTCTGTCAGTGGCCGACCCCCTTATTGATTGGGGGTCGCCCGTGTAATTTTGGCCGGTCCCCTTATTGATTGAGGGGCCGCCATCTGATAGACAGTTTTCTCAGTTTTCAGAATCTGCAGTTTTTGATAGTTTTAACTGAGATGTGATTTTCCAGTTTATGATGTATTTTAATTCAATATCAGGTATTAAAATGAAATTGTTGAGTTTAATAATTAGATGATTACTTAACATGGAATTTTAGTTGTTTTGTTTTATCGCTTTTAGACTCAACTGTATATAGTTTAAAGGATTTTATATTAAAGAGGATTAGTGAGGGATTTGACGATTTTATCTTCCAGTGAAGTTATTTCAGAGGAGATTACTTTCTTTTTAAGTATAGTCGAGAAAGGGATGATTAAGAATCATGATGTGTTAGAAATTCTTGCTCGAGTTAGTGGCTCCTTTGTTGTTGCACGCGGTTGGAATTTCGTTGAGGTGGATGTCGTAGTCGATGGGAGCTTGTCTCATCCATAGTATTTGTTATCATGCCTTTCTGGCGCTTACAAATATTAGATATCTATCTAGCTCCTCAAATATCAACGATTGCGTTTAACGCTTATTGGCTTATTTCCTAATTTCATCACATATAAGCCTCTTTTCTTAATATCTCTACCTATGACTTATTCAACTTTAACATGTTCGACTAGCATTACTTAACACTTATTTTAACAACAAATAGTAAGTAGAATTTTTATACTCTAACATTTTCAATAGTGAGGGGATTAAGAGATCACATACCTTGGCCTATGCTGTTGTCGCTTGAGTTTCTTTAATGAAAATAACTTTACTTCAGTTATGTGTCATATATGTAGAACATAGCTTTCTTTTAAACTTCACGTGTTTAGATCATCCACTAGCTTTGATTCACTCGTCGACCTCCAAACTTATTTCCAAGCGTATTATAACAAATTTAAACATTTGGTCCCCAATATCTAATGGGTCTGAAATTGTTAGTATCAAACATCCTTTGCATATATTGCATTTGACTTGGATGTAGGAATGGTGAACAAGTTCTCCAAAGAGTATAATTTTGTTGTTGGGAATTATTCCATGTATTAGAGTAATTTTGCCTATCTTGATTTCTTCTCGGTTGTGGTGTTTTAAACCTAGGACGAGAGGTATTATTTCTTCTTGGCGGTGGAGTTTTTGATTGCATTTCGGGTTTAGAAAATCCAACTCTGGATTTTAAAGATGGTTTATAAAAACTTTTAACTTCCTCATCACTTGCGACGGGAATCTTTACATCATTTATAAGTATATGGCTAGGTTTTAAATTTGGATTAAATTTAACTGATTTTTCTTTTATAGGTGAAGGTTTGGGTTCTTGAGTACAAAATTTATTTGTTTTGTTTCGCTTGAAGAAGCTTATGCCGTATTAAACCCAAGACCCGACTTATCTCCGGAGGGTTTTTGAAAACTTATCATTTTCTTAAGAGAATGAGTACTTTTATTAAATTGATTGTGTTTGAGTACTTCCTCTTTAAATTTTTCATTTTCAATCCTAAGATCTTGACATATTTTACATCTAAGAACAATTTCTTTATTTTTCTTTAATCGTGACAATTTTTCTTTTAACTTAAGGATTTCAGTTTTTAGTTGATTTTTAGTAAATTTTAGTGACTTATTTTTGCGCATGAATTTTAGTCCCATTTTGTATAGACAATGATACTCACTATCTAGACCTAAGTCATCTATAGATGATAACTCATCACTACAATATTCGGTTTCGTAAAGTACCTCATTAGATGCTTGAACCATGAGACAAATTTCGTCTTTAACCTTTTCTTCCTCATTTTCGTCGCTATCGCTCCAAGATCCTCCAATGAAGGCCCTTTAGTTGTTGTTTCTTGATGCCTTTGGACATTCTCCAGTCAGATGATTTGGATCTCCATATCTAAAACATTTTCTTTCGCTTTTTCTGTTGTTGTCGTCTTTGCCTCTTTGGAATGACTTTCTTTTATCATGAGGTTGTTTTACAAATCTAAATTATCTTTTGAAAAATTTCTTGAAGTCTCTCACGACCATGACGTATTCTTCGTCTTCACTATCAGAGGTAGAATTATCTTCATCACTAGAATCCTTTTTAACTTTCAAGGCAAGGGATCTACTTTGCTCTCTTTTTCCTTTGACCATTTCGGAATCTTTTATTATTACTTCATAGACCTTTAAGTTATTGATTAGTTCGTCGAGTGAGAGTAATGTCAAGTCTTTTGATTCTTTGATAGCCGTAATTTTTGCACGTCATTTTGGATGAAGTGCTCTAAAAAATTTCCTGACATAGTTATTGCTATAAAACCTTCATCAAGTGCTTTTAGACTAGTAATAATAGTGTTGAATCTAGCAAAAGCATTATTTATCGAATTTTCTTTTGGAATCGTAAATTGTTCATATTGTTGAACAAGGAGATCTATTTTGTTATCTTTGACTTGACTATTACCTTGGTGAGGTTATTAATAAAAGTAGCCCAATTTTCTTTTGCGTTTTACCATAAAATCTTCATATTCCTTTATGTGGCAAAATCTTATAAATAACCATTTAGCTTCATTGTTTTTAGCAATTCCTTTTTAAGATCACGATTTGTATTCTCAAAAGGTGCCAAATTAATCCTTTTAGTTCACATAATCTCAATCTATTTTTTCAATAAATAAAGTCATCACTTTCAAAAGTGGTGGTCTTGTATTGACTTTGCCCCTTCTAAATATTTTTTTCGATTTCATAGGTCGATTCAAGTTTGAAAATACACTTTATTTTAGAAATTTTGGTTGACGTGGCTTCTAATACCAATTGTGGAAACTAGAAGGGGGGGGGGGGGGTTGAATAGTTTACAATTTTTTAAAATTAAATTATTGTTTGTGTAAAATCTTAGATTCGAGTTTATTTGATATCAATGTTCACACAATATAAACAGTTTGGACAAGTGAATAAATGAAATTATCAACAGAATATTAGTCTACGTAATAAAAGAGAAGAGTTAGAAAGATCAAACCACAACACAAAGATTTGTAGTGGTTCGATAATGAAGCACCTCTTCGCCCTACTTCACTCCTCAAGTACCCAACTTCAGAGTTTTCTTCACTATGTCAACAAGCTCCCTTTAGGGGAAGAAAACCGTACACAAGTAGCTTACACCAATTTTTGACACAAAGCCAAATGTTGAGTTCTAATCTTAGCTATAACCAATCTATCACGTAGCTTACACCAATTACCACACTCTTGTATTTTATGGCCTAAAATACTAACCACTCTTACAAGTATTTAATCACCTAAATACTTACTTGATCTACTTAAATAAACTATTACACAAGAATATAAGAGATGGTTGAATTACAGTGGACAACATTAGCGAAACTATGTTTCGTGGACACACCAAACTATAATACTTGTATCTTGTCGATTACGAGTATTCTTCTCTTGCATTTGGAGAGGAAAGCTTGGATCACTTGGAAATAAATGCTTGTGTTAATTAAATGATCAAAGGCTTAGTAGATATTAGGAATGTATTAGCTGATTTAAGGCAGAAAGAAATGTGTGTGCAAAAGGTGAGAAATGCTATGGAACAGTCCAGTATTTATAGGCAAAGAGGGAAGCAAATAACATGGACAACCCCTTTAATTATGTGGCTGGTCCTCTTATCACTAAGGGGGCGCCCATGTCTATAAGGGGGCCGCCCACTATAGGTAACTCCCTTTTTTGTCTTTTTCAGAGGAGGTTTTATCTGGGGTAGTTGTATCCGTTTTTGGTAGAAAATTTGAATTCAAAATTTATTTTTAATTAAAACATTTCTTGTAAATACAAAAATGTTTTGTCTAAATTTTGTAAACTTATTTTGTTACATTTTATAAAAATGTAAAGTTTAGGATAAACTTTAAATACCTTTGATCATCAAATAAATTTAGCGTTTATTTATTCATACCTTTAAGTGATTAGTGTCGAAATGAAAAATTACGACTACTAACTTATTTACGTTTAATTTTACATGGATCGTTTTTACATTTTGTGATTATTAAAACATAGAGAAGTCGAAAAATATAAATAAAATTTTTAGACATTATTTGTATTATCAATCAACATGATGAGGGAAGGACGGTTGAGGTGGTTCGATCATGTTCGGAGAAGACCACGATCATCACCAAATAGGAGAGTAGAAGCCTTGGTAATCGTTTGATCGAGGAGAAGGGGTAGACCAAAACTCAGGTGGGAGGCAGACTGAAGCATGACATGAAAGAGATGCTCTTGTCCGAGGACATCACCTTTGATAGGAACGAGTGAAGGGTTAGAATTAGATTAGGGGTTTTATGGGAGGATTAGAGAGGTTTGGTTTTTGTTTCCCCTTGTTTCCCTTTTTGCTTTTCTAGGCGCGTTGTAGTTCTCAGTTTGTCCTTTTGCGCTGGTCTTTGCTTTAGGATGAGTTTTCCTTTGCTCTAGGCTTTATCGTTCTTTGTTGCTCACTTAGGTCTTTTTTGCCTTTTTTTGCCTTGTTTTTTATGCTTGCTGTTGTATGCCCTGTTTTCTCTTGCTTTGTTGTAGTTTGTTTGTTTTTTTTCATTTTTGTGTCCAAAGCTTCCCTAGGTTTTGCATGATTGGTTTCTTTTAGTGCCTTGCCTAGTTCGCATTTATGCGTTGCTCTTATGCTTTTGCTTTCTCGTTCTTGGTAGGCCCTTTAGGTCTTTTTATCTTTTTGCCCTGTTTTTATGTTTTTGTCTTTGCTTTGTGGCTTTATGTGCTCTTTTTGATCTCTTGCTCTTTTATGCCTTCTCGTTTTGTCTAATGCCGTGTTCTACTTGTTTTCCTGCTTGTTTTTGCTCTTCTGCTTTTGTTGTCTTATGCATGTTTTTTTGGTGCATCACGTTGTTTGTTTTTTTGCTTCGCCTATCTTGCCTTGTGTTTGTTTCTTGCCTTATGTATCTTGCTCCCTTTTTTCTCGTCTAGTTTCCTAACAATATCTTGATTTTTTTTAAAATTGACGTTCTATCGCTTTCCTTATCTTTCTCTGTGTCAGAGGTCTACCATGAAGAAGTCTCCTTACCCGTGGGTTTTCTCAAGGTAGGGGTATGATATGTCTACATATCACCTCCTCATACCCTGCTTAGGTGGGATTGGGTATCATTATTGTTGTTGTTTGCAACACTACCTCATAGTCACATGAGGTAGTGACACGTGTTGTCTGACGCAACAATCCTTGGGATAAGATCCCAGTCTGGTTGTGGCGTGGAGGTGTTATCTATGTTTGGTTCTATTGGTGCCTTCCCAGGCGGACTGTAGTAGTTCTTTGTCTTGTTTTATGAGTGTGTGAGTTTTAGCCAATTGGTATAAAGCTCCAATACTCTATCAAGACCCATTAGTCCATTAGTACATAGACTATTAGGGAAATATGGTGATGGACTCATGCTTAATGATGAATTGCAAATGATATATACCCTTAACTACCAGGTAGCCTTTAGTATGCTCTTACCCTGGGGAATATAGGTATTTTCATATGAGACACGTTTTCAGGCGTCGTATGTGTTTAATGCTTATGTCACCCTGAAAGTGTTTGGGTGGCTGTTTCGTAGTCGTTGATAGCCTTTTGGTGGTTTCAAAATTTTAAATTTTGAAATTTGTGCGGGTTGTTGGTTTTTTCAAGCATCTGTTTGCCTTTGATGACTCCTTTGACCCTTCATTCTTTCTGAGTGTCTTGCACGCATTTGGTTTTTTATGAGCGTTGAGGCCCACTTTGGTTTTAAAGTCTGTTCTTCTGGCCTTCGCGTTTGTGAATCTATAAAAAGGAGTGGTACTTGAACATTTTCTATTTTTTTCATAGAGTTTTTCTTCTCGTTATCTTCTTTGACTTCTTTAACCGCTATCTGCCAAGTTTTCCATATGGTTGCAAGAGGTTTGTAATTTCGTCATCACTTACTTTCTTTTTGTTTGCTTCCTTTCTTTAGAGAGATCTATTTTTTAAATCATGTCTAAGAAGAAACTATCTGAGAAGTCTATTGATAGTGGTACCACAGTGAAAAGCCAGAAGTTTGAGAACTTCTAAAATGGATATCCGTAGATAAGAGCGTTTAATCCGCACATCCCTTTAGAGAGTGACTGTTAAAACACGCCTCCTACTACTAGGACGGTTGCTTTGAACCTCGAGTACATTAGTGTGTGCATAGTAAACGAGAATAAATAATGCCATTAATATATATTCAACTGAGGTCACACACAATAGCTCGAGATTGAAACTTTAAATGTTTATTGTAGATATATAAATGATCATTTAAACGAATTAGATTGGGCTTAATTAGTTGAACTTAATTAAGTAGGAATGAAGTTTGGGCCAAAACCCAATATAGGGTGTAAACCCCTAGTAGGGCCCACAGATGGCGACCGGCCACCCTATGTGTGTTTTGGTTTGGGCTTGGGTCTTTAACTTGTTTAATAAGACTAAGATATTATTAGTTAATATTAAATCTTTTAAACTAAGTAGTTATCTTTTTTATTTATTTTGGTACTTATCTTATTTATGAATTTGATAATTTTCCATTAAGACTGATAAATTGAAGAGTTATTTACTGAATCATTATCAGTTTACAAAAACCATAATCCCCCACCCCTCTCCATTGTCCAGCCGCGGCATCACACAAAAAAACACACTCATGTGTTGCGTTTTATACAATTGGATTGTTCGTGGTTGATGAATCGATCAACTGCTAGCACGTTGTTATATTCGTTTGAGGGGTAGTTTGTATACTTCGTGAGGAGTTATACTTTGGGCTATTTAGTTCGCCTAGAACTCCCACTTAAAGCAAATAGGTACGCAAAGTTGTTGTGTTTATTTTGATTAGTCATAAACCGTATATGGATCGTTGGCTCGTGGAAAATCGTTGTAAGGTTTTTATATATTCCGTTACATGTTTTCCTGATAATGGTTATGAAAATTTTAAATTTGTACCTTACATTTTCTAGTAGTGGTATCAGAGCCACTTATACAAGTTTATGACCATTTGTGATTTGTTTTAAACGTGAATTTTATAAAGGGATATCTTGGCTATAATTTTTGTAGCCAGCTGGCAACAATCCTTCACCAAAAATACATAAGAAATAATTCAAGGACCCATAAAAAGGACTCAAAGACCCATAAAATAACTCAAGGACCTATGTATTTCAGCATAAAATTGTAGCCAATTAGCTATAAAAAATTGTAGCTAATATATTCCTATTTTATAATCATAATACCATATATGTATCATATTAGATTTCTGGTATAGAGTTTAGTAACATTAACGTAGATATGACTTGATGGCGCATATATAAGTGTTGTAGAACTTATCACCTTTCCTGTTTATTCTGCTATGTATTTGTTTGATAAATCTAGTAACAGGTCTGTCTGATTTCGAGTATACGTGATCATAATAATAGATGAAAATTAAATGTTGTATTTAACTGCTTATATTGGCTTGTTAAAATTATTTGTTTCAATTTTATGTATTCATCATGATCAACCTCATGCAAAGTTGATCATAAAGAAACCAATAATAGTTTAATAGTTGTTATTATTATTGTCTTTTGTCATGATTTAATTATTTAATAATTAGATTTTACGCCTTAGTTAAGGTGTCTAGGTTTTTCGGCCTCAATGCCAAGTTGTAAATTGTATTTAGTTTCCGTTACGTACTTATTTCAATTGTAAGTATTAAAATAGGGTTGTACCTTTCAATTTTATGAATGTAATAAGACGGAAATCAAGACCGGATGCAAGGAGCAAGATGGAGAGCTTACGCCATGAACGTGTAAACGGGTTAAATGGGTCAAATGTTATTACTTTCCTGTTTTTGGCTTCCAGTGGCAGCCCACCTACGGTTCAAGAAATTGAGAAAGGTGATTTTAAAGTTCCATGTACCATTGAAATGGATGATGATGTTGATGGTGGCGATGACTATGATGATTGTGACTTAGTGAGAAATAATATATCTTATATAGAAAGAAAACGATCTTCATGTCAAATTGAAAGACGCGAGACTGGTTTTGACGATGGTATATGTTTCTCAATTGTGCAAAACAGGAGCAAGGATCATACTTTTGTAGTTGTTTAGGTGAACATTATATGAAAGCCACTGTCGGTAATAAAATGGTCATGTACAAAGAAAGGTGGGGAACAAAAGTGCACGTAAGAAATAGAAAAAAGTGTTAATTATTATTAATGAATTGGTCTTACATATAGTATTAGTTTAAGTTTGTAATTATTATGTAATAAGTAAACTTTGGTCAAACTTTACTAAATGTTGACCAAAGTTAGACATAAGTAAGGAAAGTACACGGATTAGTAAATAAGTATAAATACCCCTTACTAGAGGTATTATACAAGTTTTTAAGTCATTTTGTAATCACCTTCCTCAACCTCCTTTCTTTTTCCTTTCATTAATGAAAATTAAAAATGTGTGAAAACTCTCTCTAGCTTCCTCTCTCATATTCTAAATATTTCGTATGATACTATAATGCAAACATAACATATAACAAGTGGTATCTATCGCCGGGAGAGATCTAGTTTGTGTTTTCGTGAATCAAATCGAGCTTAATTATGGGATAATTCGATCTAGGAGCTTTCGTATCTACGAACAATGTAGGTTTCGTACTGTTTCGCATTCGATTTATCATTTGACGTGGTTTTTATCCTAAAACGCTTTGACAATACTTTCGTAAACGTCAAGTTGTGGATTTAATTGCTTTCGTATGAAATCTATTTGTTTAGTCTTCATTTAGACTGATATTAGTTGTATTTGATCACTTTCGTACACAAGAAACATGTTTTGGTAACCGTTTTTAACATCTTAAAACCTTTCGTATTGAAGAAACAAAGGTTTCAGTAATCGTGTTTGGCGCCTAATAGCTTTCGTATTATAGAAAAGGTTTCGAAAACTGGTTTTAGGCGGGAATTTGACTTTCGTAATCTAGAATTTTACTTTCGAAAAATAGAATTTAGAAAATTTGAAAAGATAATGCTAGAATTTATCATATTAAACTACTAAAATCAAATCTACAAGTTCTAAATAGTTTCGTATTCATGAATTTACGAAACTTGAGATTTCTTTGAATTTACAAAAGGTGGGATAATGTGGGATTTACAAAAGTTGAGGTTTCATAGATTGGGACTTTCGGTAACTGTTTTTCTGGTTTCATATCCCGAGGAGCTTTTGTATCTGAGGTTTTATAATTGGGTTTTGTATTAAAAACTTAGTTTTGGTTTCGTATTACAAGGTTACGTATCACAGGTTTCGCACAGAAGGTTTCGTATCTGAAGGTTTCATATTTCAAGGTTTCGTATTTCCAAAGTCTTGATTGAAGAGGTTTCGTATTACAAGACATAGTGAGCTTTAACAAACTGAGGTTTCGTAATCCTTAGTTTCGTAATCAGAGGTTTCGTAACTCAGCTTTCCTACTTGAAGGATTCAAATTCCAAGTTTTGTATTTGACGGTTTCATGGTCCAGTCTTAGAGGTTTCGTATCTCAGATTGTTGGGGTTTCGTATCTTCAAACTTTTAGAAATTTGAGGTTTCGTATAAAACATCTTGTTACTTAGTCTTTGTGGATTATTCAAGGTTTTGTATCTTCAAGGTTTCATAAATTCAAGTATTGTAATACAAACTTAGTTGTTGGTGCTCTTTGATGAGGTGTCATTTTATACACTTTTTCGAGGTCATTTAACCCCCTAAATAATACAAATATGCCCAGATTATGTGCTTAATCGTTTGTTTTCATGTTTTTAGCACTTGGATGACATTTAGAGGAAATACACGTGACTTGGGATCATTTGGAGAAGAAACGGACAAGACTATGACTCTACACCAAATCCTCTGAAGAAACCGTGCATACAGACCGTGGAGACGGCGTCGCGATTACTAAGGGACGGCGTCAGGATTTTCATATCGACGGTGTCACG
>BQNB010062249.1:0-11459 GCA_026074375.1 Tanacetum coccineum
CGTACTTTGGTATTCTAATTCTAGAAGTTGCATCTAGTCAATACTTATCATCGGATGTTATTCATACAATTGTGCCTCCTGATCACCAAGTTTCTGAACACAATAGCAAATGGACTAAGGATCACCCACTTGAGAATATAATCGGTGCTCTCGACAGACCAGTTTCCACATGACTACAACTCCATGAACAAGCCTTATTATGCTACTATGATTCCTTTCTCACATCAGTCGAACCTAAGCATGTTGGATTGAAGCTATGCAAGAGGAACTTCATGAATTTGAACGTTTGGAAGTTTAGGAACTTGTTCCTCCTCCTGATAAAGCATTTGTCATCACTCTTAAGTGGATCTATAAGGTTAAGCTTGATGAGTTAGGAGGTATTCTAAAAAACAAGGCTCGTGGTTATCGTCAAGAAGAGGGAATCGATTTTGAAGAGTCCTTCGCTTCGGTTGCAAGATTAGAGGCTATACGAATTTTTCTGGCGTTTGCTGCTCATATGAACATGGTCGTCTATCAAATGGATGTAAAGACTGCGTTTCTGTCAAGAAAGCTAACTACGTGTACAAGCTCAAGAAAGCTCTTTATGGGTTGAAAAAAGCTCCACGCGCGTGGTATGATATGTTGTCTTCATTCCTGATATCCAATGACTTCTCAAAAGGCTCAGTGGATCCTACTCTGTTCATTTGTAGAGAAGGCAACGAACTAATTCTGGTACAAATCTATGTCGATGATATTATCTTTGCTGCCTCTACTCCTGAACTGTTTGATCTATTTGCTAAAATTATGTGTTCAAAATTCAAGATGTCGATGATGGGTAAAATCTCATTTTTCTTAGGACTACAGATTTCTCAAAGTCCCAGAGGCATCTTCATAAACCAATCTAAATATGCTCTTGAATCACTTAAAAAATATGGCTATGAATCTTGTGACCCAGTGGATACTCCCAGGTGAGAAGTCCCCAACTGGATGAGATAAAAAGAGGGAAAGCTTAGAATCATCACACTATCTTGGTATTAATTGGCACCTCCCCTTTATATCTACTGCCAGTAGACCCTGACCTACAAATTTGCTATATGCAAGTGTGCCCGGTATCAGGCGTCGGCCTACCGACAAGCACCTAAATGCAGTAAAAAGGCTCTTTCGGTATCTAAAAGGAACCGTACACGGGTCTTGGTAATCCGAAGGATCTTCCCTTTGCACTAATAGCATATGCAGATGCGGATCATGCTGGTTGCAAGATTCACGACGTAGTACATCTGGCAGTATACAACTTTTGGGTGATAGACCTTTTAAGCTGGTCGTACTAAAAGGCCAGAAAAGCGCTGCGATATCCAGTACTTAAGCTGAATATATTGCTTTGTCCGAGCATTTGTTGTGCTCAAGTCCTTTAGGATGAAGATCAACAACTTACAACATGGCTTTTGGATCAATAAAATTCCAATGTACTATGAAACAAAAGTGCTATTTGCCTTAGGCTTCAACAAGGTTCAACTTTCAGATCCAACATATAGACATCAGGTTTCCTTCAGTCAAGATGCATGTCTGAGAATGGTGTATCGAACTTTACTCTGTCAATACGGAACATTTGGCGACATCTCCACTAAGCTCTTGCCGAGAAGAATTGAATTTCTTATAACAAGCTGAATGCGGAGTTTACGCCGATACACAGAAAACACTTGCCGAAGGAAGTAGATGACTAAGTGGTGGACCTATTCAAATATCCTGTATAACTAAGTAAAAACATAAAATCCGAAAACCCAAAAGATTTTTATTTCATTTTTATTATAAAAATTAGATAAACCAAAAGATTTTCTTATATATAAACCGTCAAAAACAAAATACAAAATTAAAAAAATGAAAAAATTTAAAAAGAAGTTTTCCAAAGGCATGGTCTTCTGAAATCGATAACGCTTTCGGTCCTTATGAATATCCTTACCAATGATACACGCTGCAAATGAAGTACGAGCAGAGTTTACAAGTGTTTTCAAAACATGCCACATGGCTTGCTATTATTTCAATAGCACCCGGTCCTTCATCTTCAAGGCAAGTATTTCAAAAGAGAAACTTGGCCTCTCAACGGGAATCTTATTCTTCGGGCATGGTTCTACTTTTATGACCATGCAATGTTGTGATACCTTGCATCACAACCCTCTTCCTATATCCATAATGTACGGTTTCAGTGCATCTATGTGAATAAATAAAGAAATCTATTTATATTGTTGTTTGTTGTTTTGTCACCTAACAAAATCATTCCATCAATCTGAAAATAATTTCAAGATACATAACTTCTCAAACAATGTCACAGCTCTTTAAATAGAAAACGGGCATTGTTTGAAGGGAGAGAGAATGTTCAAATTTCGTTGTCATGATCAAATGAATCTGTAAAAAGGGAAAAGATTATCAACGAATAACGTAATATCTCATGATAGAAAGTTAATTAAGTTTAACTCGATTGTGCTTTATGTGTTACTTGTTTTATGCCTTTAGGGTGTAGTTTTGCTAAATTATGTCTATAGGTATGAGAGTATAAAACATTAAGGACCAAGTGTGCTATTTGTTTAACTTAAATATACCTTATAAAACATAATGTGTAAGATTAATAAGTAGTGATAAGATGAGGGGTCAAAAGTGTCAATGTTAAAATTAGTTTGTAACAATAACACCCCCAAATCGTCCCCTTCACTGTTCACTCACTTAAACACACACTCAAACACACTCAATCTCACACACGAACAATTTTTTACCCGATTCACATCAATCGAGCTCACTCACTCCATTTCATCTCGAAGGTATACCTGAAATATTGATCTTATTCACCTAATCAACTCGAAACCTAATGGAATTAATCGATTTCACCGCATTTGATTGAAGTTGCCCTAATTATAAAATTAGGGTTCTTAAAATCAAACTTGGTTAAATCTTTAAATTGATTGAGGGCTTTTGTTGTATTAGGTGTGTTATATGTATAGAATAGTCGAGTTTTAGTATTCGTTATGATTTAATAATGTTCTTGATTGTTTTGTGCTAGTTTGAATAGTTAAATACATAAATATTAACTGTTTGTGTGTTAGATTGTTTTATCATGGCTCAATGAAAATGCTAGATTAGTGTTAAATGTGAAAGTCGATCTTGCACAAACTTAATAAATCGATCGAGTATAAACCATATGGACCGATCTAGTAACGTGTTGTGAATCGAACGAGTGTCTAAGTGTGAGGGCCGAACGAGTGATTTAGACTACAGACCGAACGAGTGTCTAACGTAAGGACCGAACGAGTGTCTAACGTGTGGACTGGACCGAACGAGTGAATGACTAAGAGGACCGAATGAGTGAATGACTATGAGGACCGAACGAGTGAATGACTAAGAGGACCGAACGAGTGAATGACTATGAGGACCGAACGAGTGAATGACTATGAGGACCGAACGAATGAATGTCTATGAGGACCGAACGAGTGAATCCTAGTGAGGACCGAACGAGTGGATCCAGTATAGATCGAACGAGTGAATCATTGAATGGACCGAACGAGTAAACTTGTTTGTGGACCGAACGAGTAATCCAACTCATGGACCGAACGAGTAAACATTATCATGGACCGATCGAGTGTAAAATGAATGGAAACAGATCTAGTGCATACTTTTGTGCGTCAAACCAATAAGTTTATAGTGTGATCCAATTGAGTGCTAATGTGTTAGAAGCATAACCAATTTTTGACATAACACACTTAAGATCAGATTTTTTTAACTAAGGTTAAATTAAACAAGTCTCTTAGTTTAAAATAGACATTAAAAGCTTGACAAAACCAAGGTTAACTACATTCAACTTAGTTGTTACAATAGGTGCCTTTGTCTCATACGCTATTAGTCTATCTAAGATGATTGAACTTAAAAGTGCTAAAAGTCATAAAGGTTCTCATGTATGAATGATTGTGTCACATTATAAACTGCACTCACTCTTTCTTAAACAGACTCATGGAAATCTCAATAGCAAATCAGATTGCTTTGGATGATGCTTTAGTTGCTCCTGCCAACCGACTTAAGATTGGGAAATGTAATCTTCGATTAAGCTCGGATGTCATATCAAAGGAAGCAACTCTTCAAGTAGTCTACGATGTGTTAAAGCTCACTCCTTTCTACAAGGCATTCCAAGTCACTGCTGATGTTCCAGAGATCTATATGCAAGAATTCTGGGCCTCTGCTTATATTCATAACCGATCTGTCAGATTCAAGATGAACAACAAAAAGCACATTCTCAATCTTGATCAATTCAGAGATATTCTTCAAATTTGCCCTAAGGTCGGTAATAAGAAGTTTGAAGAACCACCTCTTGAGAAGGAGATTCTCGCATTTCTAGCCAGTCTTGGTCACTCTGGAGAAATAAGAAAGATCACTGATGTTAATGTCAATAAGCTGCATCAACCCTGGAGATCATTTGCTGCTATCATCAACAAATGTCTCAGTGGTAAACCATCCTACGACAGTATTCGTCTTTCTCAAGCTCAAATCTTATGGGGAATGTATAATAACAAGAAGGTTGATTATGCATATCTTTTGTGGGATGACTTCACTTACCAGATTGAGAACAAGAATACGAAGAAGGGCAATGCGAGTACTATCCTTGTTTTACCAAGCTAATCATCAACTTTGTCATGGCTAAAGACCCTTCAATTCCTCGAAGAAACAAGGTTAATTGGCACTATGCCAGAGATGACCCAATGTTCATGACAATTAATGTCATCTCAAGGAATGAAGACACTCAGCTGTACGGGGCTATCTTACCAGCAGAGTTAACAAATAAGGACATCCGTAACTCTGAATCATACAAAGAGTATTATGCTATTGCTTCAGGAACAATTCCTCCTAAGACAAAAGGAAGCAAGAAGAAAGCTACTACAGACATAATCACTCAACAGAAGCCTCCCACTGCCCCCAAGGAAAAGAAGTCTGGAAAAGCAAAACAGAAGACTACAGAGTTGAAGACTATCTCTAAGGCGGATTTGACAGAGGCTGAGCAACTCAAAATAATCACAAAAAGAAGCCGTCAAGAAACTCACAGCTCTCATGCCATTGGTTTCGGTGCAGATGAAGGAACTGGTGTTACACCAGGGGTTCCCGATGCACATGATTATGACTCAGAGGATGATATCTCTTGGAAATTAAGTGACGATGATCAAGTTGATGAGCAAGCTCAAGAATGATGAACCTTGTAGGTCCTTCTCAACAGGATCTTAATGAGCCTTAAACGACTTATAGTTCTCTGAATAAATCCAAAGTGTTAATGAGGACTAACAGGATGCATGACGCCATGATTATGACATGACCGAGAATGAGACATGCTCAAGATTGATGATGATGAAGAAGAAGAATCAGAAGAATGATGGTGATGATTTTATCCATACAAAGCTCACAAACTCATGATTGGAGATGACATAATAAATGAAGAGGAAATGATGAAGATGATTCTTTCGATCCTACAATTCACACACCTTCTCATATATCATCATCAGATGAAGAAGACAGTAACAATGAAATTGAAGGAACGAATTTTGAAGGAGCCAAAGTCTGGATGAAGATGATACATTGAAGAGGTATCATAGGAATGAGGCAGTCGGAAGATACCCAATACATTTTTGATGGAAGAAAAGATGATGTAATGACAGATGTTATATTACCCCAGGTTAAAGCAACCCAGGATAATCGAAGACAAACTATGTGACCTAACTCCGGTAAATCCTGTAAATGGTCAACAACATGATGTCATCTGTATCATCTGGCTTCATCTCTCCAACATGCTGAATCCAAACCAAGATACCGGTGTTGATGATATTTTTGGACAACATACTGAAGCCACCTCTCTAATTGATACTCCTGTAACAGCCATCATGGAGCCATCCTTCACTGCACAAACCAATCGCCCTCCAACATCGACATACTCTCGTCTTCACAAACTCAACAACCACCAATTCTGACACCGGCTACTACTACAAGCTCCTCGCTATAAAATCTTCCTAACTTTGCCTCGTTGTTTGGCTTTGATTACAGACTGAAAGCGTTAGAAGACAACTTCTCGGAACTCAGACAAACAAATCAATATGCTTAAAGCGGCTGCTCCTCAATTCCTGACATCGCTGTTCAATATCTAGCAAATGAATGAGGAAGCTGGTGGACGTTGCAGTCCAATTGAAGTATGACAGAATTCGAGAAGAGTCTACTACTGCAAATCAACAATTCCTTGATTCAATCGATGATAGGATGAGAAGAAAATTATCAGGAAAAAGTCAAAAAGGAAGTCTCCAATATTACTCACATAAATCGAGAAGAAAATTAAGAAATCGCTTCAACTCGGTTGAGGTTCTGGTACGATCTTCAAAGGAAGCCAACACGTATCATGCTGTTGCTTCCTACTCTTTCAGAACTAGAGCTGAAATATGATCTTCTTAATAGACAATTGACAAGATGAAGCTAACAACTCTATCAACAGGTCAGGAAATTCAAAGACAAGCTCTACAATGGCATTAGTTGATGCGTTATGAAGCGAAATATCTTGTTAGATACATATGGGCATCTCGGTCACAAATAAAAAGAACAGAGACGGTGGCAAGATGTGATCAAGAACCCTTCCGTGGAACTGAATGGGGGTCCATAAAAGAAGAAGGTCAGGACAAATAAAGAACCGCTTCTAACAGTGCTCCAAAGTGAAACGAACAAAACACGGATAGCAGGAAAGAATACCACTAAGGATATAAGACTCACAAGCAATCTGCTAGCCATTCTGCTTGGGTAGTAGGAACTATTGCAAACAAGATTGTCTTTGGAGCACATGAACTCCAAGGAGTTTGAAAACTGGTGGTCTTTGTCCCATGATGAACAAGCAGAAGAAGAGGTCCAACATCTTCTGACTGGTTTCAACAAACTACGCGTAATACACTACTATGATCATGCATGGAATATGTCTATTCCTGCCGTTCATGATCTGTCCAAACTTGGTAAGGCAATCTGGCAAAAAAGGACTGTCCCTCGAGAGTCATTCGATGAACTACCGACATCTACATTTGACTTCTCTGCTTTTGTGATTGAAACCGGCTAAATGTTTCAAACACTAACTCCTGAATTGCTTTGCAGGTCAACATTGAGCTGATGAAAGGCACATGCAAGAGTTTGACATAATCTTGGAGTATTTTTGTGAGAAGTCTACAATGCCACAACGAATAATTGGGAGATGGTCACCCTGAAGGAAGCCATTATCCTCATGATCTGCGATATCCCACTATCGTTTGTTCCAAATTCTCAAGTCGTCATTGTCTATACAGTTTCTCACTTCATCAATAACGACTTGAGTACCTATGTAGTGGTGTGTAAAGCGCAAAGTACTCTACTTCACGTTACGAAGACCTATGCTTGCAGATTGCGGGCATATCAATGGATAAAAAGAAATTAGTACCCAATCAATGTGGGAGTCAAAATGTTAGTCACATATACGCAATTGTCGCCCTCTGGGGAATCTACTTTGGGGCAAAAAAGCCGACGTAATTACTATGAATTTGCGACTCAAGGGAATCTGATCTGACGTCTACTCAAAAAGACGGATTTTGCTGTCATAAGGTGGAAATAGTCGAATGGCAAAACTACAAGCATCTTGACTGGATTACTGTACGAAGGGATGATGACGTTCTTTACAAGTTCAAAGAAGGCGACTTCCACAGACTAAGGATCCAAGACATTGAAGATATGCTGCTTCTTCTCGTGCAAGGAAAAGTGACAAATCTCAACGTTGAAGAACGTATTGCATTTAATGTCTCCTTAAGAATGTTCACAAGAAGCGTTGTCATCCAAAGGCGTGTGGAAGATCTTTAAATTGAGGTGTTTAAAGCTATCAAAAGAAACTCAAACCTCACAAAGCTCTGACACGTTTTCAGATCCAATCTGAGAAGACAAGACGCTTATACACCATACTCCGATCCAAGAGGATTCATCTACGAGAACAAAGACAAGAAGAACAGATTGATGCGCATTGACGAACTACACAAGTTCAGCGATGGTACTCTCGATGATGTTCGGACTGCTCTAAATGATCGCCTCAAGGGAATTAGAATGGAGTATCTGCCACAGACTTTTTGGAGCCAACGTGACAAAGCAAATGCAAGGGAGATATGATTTCAGGCGATATGAACATACAGGCTAAGACAAGAAGGATAATGAGGGAGTGTTTGGAGTGTTTGTCGGTGGAAGGACATACGGGGGTGTACCTCTCGGCTACTACATATGGAAAATATGATTTATCATATGTTGTTCTCTATCTTATAAACGGTCATTTCCTCGTAAATACATTTATTCTTGTGAATATGTTCATTATTAGGTGTAGTACTTTTTGTTATAAAAATTATTGTGCTCGAGTACAAATTTTTCATAGAATTTCTTTGTAAATTAAAAATTTTCAAATAATTGTACTCGGCATCATCCTTATAGTCCCTCAACAAGTTGAAGGGCGGTCCCCAGCCAATTAATACGTTTCAAACAGCTAGAATATTTCATTTTGGTCTCCTAAAAGACTAATAAATTGATATCCTAATATATCAAGGAGATTAACATTTTGGATAAGGGAGAGAAAATGTGGATTAACATGTTTTATTGTATATTGACAGAAAGTGATCAAATATAAAATAGATTCATTGCACTCCACACTATAGCATGTACATACGATTTACGATGCACATGGTAAGGGGGAGGATTTTTAGTGATAATGAAAAACTCTCAAAGTGTTTAAATCTATGGATATTTTATATCAAACACTTTGATTGAAGTTTTAATGTTTTTGGAAGGATCGTGGATGGAAATTCTAAAAGTATCCACGACCTTGTTCTTAATTTATGATGTTATAAGGCCAGGTTAGGATTTGGGTATCTGATCATGATCCAGCCAGAAACCGGAGGGAGGGATCTACCCAGGGATATCCACTAGTTAGTGTAGAAGTCCTTAGGTATGATAAAAAGGAGAAAAAAGTGAGAATTGGGAAAAGTGCCAACTGAGATGGAGCTAACACTGGAACAAACCCAACAAGGTGTTAGTTATGAAGTCTCGGTAAGCATTGAAGGGGGTTGAAGAAACATGAAATTGAAATGTATGGATAAAGGGTGAAAATAAAGAAGCCTTCATACACTTAGGCAGAAACCGGGTCTAATACATATGCAGTCAGAAAACACTCAGGTGGTTGTCTAACATTAAGTCAGGTCATGGACCCAGTGACGCTTTGATGCACAAACTCCCTCCTAGCTACTCAAAAGTCAGAAAGAACTTGTTTCAAACCACGGAGATACACTCATTTTCATTGACTATCTCACTCTGAGTTAGTTGTTATTGAAAAGGTTGGCACTCAGCTACCAGCCTACGATCAATAAAATCAAAGTGCACTATTGAGTCATAGAGCCAAAGAGCATAATATATAAATCTCATTAGGACACTTGTCAAATTCTACTTGCTAAGTCATACAATGTGAATTACTATAAGATACATTTTAAGAGTATTTGCATTATCCTTGTGTTTTTGCCAGAACATTCAGAGTGAATGCAATCACAATGAAGATGGTATCCTGTTTGTGTCAACATCAAACAAGCTCATGGTAGGTAACTTGTGGATTCTTTTTTTTTATGAATCAAACTTGTGACAACTGGAAAAGAAACGATGGTGCGATTTATAAGAATCAAACTTGTTCTAGGAAATGGATCAACGGTTGTTAATGAATTTTTTGAAATGATAAAAACTCTCGGTGTGTCACAAAAATAATTTTGTAAGTGATACATCGATTGATTTTCAAATCAAATTTTCTATATCAATCGGTGAGATAGTAACTCACTGGTTCACTCTTATCGTGATGTCTGCTTTGAGACGTTCCGATAATGAGAACATGCTGAGTACGATGAATCTAATACTTATGTGTTAGAAAGATTCAATACTACAGCTGGAAATCCTGTCAAGAAGATTCTTCTTAAATTGAATCTATCTGATCACGGGTCGATCCTTACGGATCCGAAGGTTTCTCCAACCAAACCTGGGCGAATGACAAAGCCATATTCATTCCTCTACTTTATTGCTAACTGTTTTATGCAGGCTATTTAAAATGGTGGTGGAGGTCCCTGATTCCAGCTGGCTCACAAGATCCATAGCCACATGTTCATACTCGACCGACAATCATAAAGACATCATGAAAGCTCAAGTACATGTTTCAAGACTTCCGCTACTCTGATACCGCACATCTTTCTGGAAGTGACGAAGTGTTAAAGTAAAAGAATTTCAAGAAAGATGCAACATTAAAGCTTTCCAAATCAACAAATTAAGAAAGGTATGAGCATGTCGGTCCAGAAGTTGCAAGTTCACAAGATGGGAAAATTACAAGATGGCAAAGAGATTGTGATGGTTGATTTGATCTCAAGATGTCAAGATCAACATGGTTCAAATACAACGGTCAAGGAACAAAGCATCAATCTAGAATCAATGATCACTACAACATATTCACAAGAGAAAGTCAAGAGTACGAGCTAAAGACTAAAGATAAAGCATAGTATGCTCATCCCTTAGGGGGAGATTGTTGGAAACACGAAAAGTGTCGGTCACTTCCAAGTTGTAACAGGTCTTAGCTTGTAGTTAGTATAATGATTAGATTAGTAATCTAGTCCGGCCCAAGGCCCATGGGAGACCTATTCTAGCCCATGGCCGGCGAATGTTAGGAGATATATAGCCCCTCTCCTAGTCTTGGAGAGGGTTGGTTGTTCCATTTTTCCATTATTTTCATTCATACAATTCATCCTATATATATTATGACCTGCCATGTTAACGTACATACATGAGGTTTTCACAGGAAATTATAATGCACCACTGTATGAAAAGTGATGTATCACATCTTTCCATTGTCAAGTTACAATCACTAACTTTGATGGTTTAATTAGACATCCCTGTTTTTAAAAATAGGTAGCTTGATGGTTGAGACTGTATGTGGAGTTTGTTGTGTTGGAGTTTGTTGTGTCTCTTGTGGAGGTGGTGGTGGTGGATTTTCATCTTGTGTTTCAGACATGTTTAGTTTTGTTGGTTGGAGATGAATAACTAGTTTTATCTGTTCTTCTTATTCAGAGTTTCTCAAAGCTCTGATACCACTTGATGGTCCTATTAAACTGAATGGATCTTTGCAGCCTATAAAGGATGATAGCCAGGATGTATAAATACAAATGACTATGTAGAAACAATGACTATGAATACTATGTGTTAATACTATGCCTAGGGTTCCTTTTTTATACCAAGGATAACCCTTAAAGGCTTACATATCTTTTTCTAAAATATCTCATAAATATCTTTTAAATATCTTCTCAACGGTACTAACTAACTTTCTACTAACGGTACTAACTAACTAACATTACTTAATACTTTGTACTGTCGTTACTAAGTATAACTGTCAGTACTAACTACTTGTA
>BQNB010062249.1:13751-36154 GCA_026074375.1 Tanacetum coccineum
GACCCAATCTAGCCCATGGCCGGCCAATGTTAGGACATATATAGTCCCTCTCCTAGTCTTGGAGAGGGTTGGTTGTTCCATTTTATACATTCCATCTTAATACAATTCATCCATTTTCCATCCTATCTCTCTCTAACATCACAACCCACATCTCACTATTGTTCTTGGTTTGATCTTAAGATTACTAGAATTCTTCAAAAGCACATCGAGATACGTCACCACTTTATAAGAGATTGTTAAGAGAAGAAGCTCATAAGTGTGGAGAAAATTCACACAGACTTAAATGTAGCTGACCAGTTGACCAAACCTTTTGATGGACCACGATTTAATTACTTGGTGGTTAGCATTGGTAAGATAAACCCATAGCAACATTTAAGGGGAGGATTAGTTGTATAGTTTGTTTAATTCTGGTAGCTAAGTAGTCTTAATACTGTTAGTTATGTCATATTAATACTGGTAGTTAAGCAGTATTAATTCGGGTAGTTAGTTTTCATTAATTCTGTCTATACAATTTCTTGCAGTATGTTTTTCTTTGTTTTAGACTACTCTTTGCAGGCATAGCATGGATGTGCAGATGAAAGGCACGAGTGATAAGGTTTTAGCTTTTGTAAATTCTTAGTACATACTTAATTCTGGTTGAAAAAGAATTAATTCGGGTTGACTCTTAATTAATTCTGGTTGACCAAAATTAAGTCTGGTAGTGTAATATTAATACTGGTAGGTTATTGTTAATGCTGGTTGCGGGAAATTTGACTTTTTCTGTTTTATCACTGTTTAAATGTTACCGTTAGAGATTTTTACGGCGCTATTATCGTTCCTCAGAGAAGCTATATATAGATAAAGTTTGATTTCTCTTTCATACTTATCTTTTTATTGCTATCTCCTTTTCACAAAGTAAAAATCTTCTTTCATTTAATAACGAAAATAGTCAAGCGTCCTGTTACCAGCATATACAATCTCACTCGCAACAAAACCCAAGTATTGATACGATTGTCCAATGGCTCAATTAAAGTATTGTGACAAACACAATCAAGTGGGGTTTTTGCGCAAGCCTGACGAAAGTGCAGGGTTTGCTGAGATAGTGGATTTTCTTCGAGGTTCCAACCTCAGGTATGCCTTAACTTCTAATCCAACTATCTATGATTCCCTTGTAAAACAGTTTTGGCAGACTGCTACTGCCAATACTAAAGCTGATGGGACTCTAGAAATAAATGCAACCATTGATACCATAGGGTACACAATCACTGAGGCGTCTATTAGAGATACACTTCAATTAGCAGATGCCACAGGGATTACAATGTTGCCAAATGATGAAATTTTTGAGGGGATGGGGCAAATGGGGTATCCTACTGATGGAACCTTTACTTTTTGGAAAAGTTTTTTCACACCCCAATGGAGATATTTAGTCCACCATCTTTTGCACTGTATAAGCTCTAAAAGTGGTGGATGGGATCAATTCGGTAGCAATATTGCTACTGCTTTGATTTGTCTATCCACTGATAGAGTTTATAACTTTTCAAAACTTATTTTTGATGGTATGGTGGCAAATTTGAAAAGCAAGACGAAGTTTTTGATGTATCCTCGTTTTCTGCAAATGATTTTGAATATTCAAACGGAAAACAAACACCTTTATCTGGCTGTGAGCCTGACCAAAAAGATCTTTGGGAATATGAAAAGGGGTTTTCGAGGGGCACCAAGACCTTTATTGCCTGCTATGTTACTTGTTGCTTCTACTAACCCAAATGCAGGTCAAGCACATGATGATGTGACTCAAACTCAACCATCATCATCCACACCTCCAGTCCCATCCACATCATCACCTCCAGTACATTCTCCACCACCTATCCCTGCATCCATACCTACACCTATACCTATCCCTGCATCTACTCCTACACCTACACCTATTCATGAAACTGAACCTGAACCATTTGAGCACACCTTTGAGGAGCCATCTCCTGTCCACCAACACTTCTCACCCCCACAAGAATAGGCCCAAGGACAAATGGCTGTGGATGATTTACTTCAGATAGTTCCTCAGTTGATATCAAGAATTGACAGCCTGGAAACGGATCTCAAACAAACCAAGCTGACAATGGGGAACGCTCTTGTGAAGTTAGTCAAGAAAGTGAAGAAGTTGGAAGGGCTTTTGAAAAAGAGAAATGTGGTTTTGTCAGATTCAGAAGAAGAAGAACCTGAGGCTCAGGGGAGGAAAAGTCAAGATAATCCTCTAGATTCTTTGGTACAAGGACTGGTTACTCCTTCTACAACAAAAGTAAATGCTTCAAGGGAGGAACAAGTGGAAGAATTGGCTTCATAGGATGAACAAGTGAAGACCTAATCCTAATACTCTTGAAATCAAGCTCAAAAACTCTCTCCAATGTTGCCTCTCTTAACCAAAGTCCGGGCATTGGATGGGGCGCGTGGAAGAGATAACAAAGAGAAGATAAGACAAAGACTAAGTGGAATGCAGGTAGTCTCAAAGTCTTAGATTATCAAGAAAGAAGTTGATACTTGGTGCCGAAGAAGTTAATACTAAGAGCTGAAGGAGTCTCAATACTGGCAGTATTAACACTTAGTACTGTTTCTGCAGAACAAGTGTCAGTACTGTTAGTGAACAAGTTATACTTTATGAGCAACAAGTGATAAAAAGTCTACCCTATCTCCCTGATACATGCCAAAGAGGCAAGGGAAAAGCTCCTATGTATCATGAAGGAAAACTCCTAAGCAGATTAAAGGACACAAATTTAACCAAGAAGCCAGCCTTGTTTGAAGCAATCAGAATTGGATACTTTACAAGAAGCAGAAGAGTGATACTAAAACAAGTACGCGCTTGGATTTCATACGTCCTAGCACAAAGAGAACTGCAGAAGAAGATAGAACTTCGAAATGAGAACAACATGAAGAGAATAAGAAAAATCACAAGTGTTAAATATTGAACTCGATGCATTACAACAGATGAAAGATTAGGATATAAATATTTAGAGCAAAGATTGAAGCTAATGTCGAGAGTTGTCAAAACAGTATGTTTAGGAAGTGAACTTACAAGGAGAAGATTTATAGGAGCAAAGAAGATGTTTGATCTTGTAATCAAAGAAGAAACCATTTTGCAGAGGAAAGAGAGCAAGACGCTAAGAAGAAAATAAAGCCAATGGGTCCCATTATACAGCTGAACAGACTATAATGATGAATTTATTTTGAAGCGAATCAGAGGGACATGGAAGTTATCTCGGAGCTGGAAGAATTTTTGAGTTTTAAAGAACTAAAAAAGGAATTTGATAAGTTTGGTGAAACAGGTAGATTCTTTTGCCACCAAAAAACTTTGAAGCTATCTAAAGCTAGGTGTAAAAGATTTAGTGAAGAGCTCCCTAACTCCCAACAAAAGACTTCAAAAAGACTGAAGAGTGATGAAGCTAAAGATCGATGAGCCAACCAAGAAGTCTAAGAAAAAAAGATAACGATGGCAAGAAAGATTGCAAACAGACCTTGATAAGGATGATTCTGAAGATTCCAGATGAAGATGGACTGAAACAAGAAGATCCAGTTACAGGTAATAAAACTCCAATTAATCCTGTTCCTGCGTAGCTATAAAATCACCTAGAATCGCTACCTTATAAGATCATCAAGCAATGGAGAAAAAGATTGTACTGCAAATAGTAGGGAAGATGGAAACCTGATGTAGTGTAGTAACATTAATTTTGGTGCTATCTGAAAGGATATAGCTAGAGCATGATCCTTCACTGATTATTTAATATAGGATTGTAATGCGAATAGATATGGGAGGGATAACCAAGAGAAGATGGGACTAGAGAAGGGTATTTTTGATGTATTTTAAAGAATATGTTGTAAACAGAACACGTCCTAGATACAGATCCTATTTAGTTGCATTAAGTGTCAGCAAAGGATCATAAGATGAGCGATGATTATGTGAATAACTGAAAGAGTACACTGGCTTGAACTTAGAGTTAATGATAAATATATTGGTTGATTGAACAGACATATCCATTATCTGCTCGAACATATGCAAAGCCTTATGCAGATAAGAAACTATCAAGGAGGAAAGCCAGATGAGAATTGCTATAAAATGATTTAAAAATGAAAGGCAAAAGCAAGCTGTATGGAGGAATAAGTAAATAGTCTTAATGAGTTTAGAAGCCTAGAATGGGAATAAGAAGGATAACACTTGGTGAGAGAGGTGCTATCAATGTAACCACAACAAATGCGTTATCATTCACCATGCTAACTGACCATAGGACTATGGCTATGCTCCCATGACAGCAAACGAATCTTGGTAAAGACTTCTCAAATCCGAAGATTCTGTTGAACACACTGCAAATTAAGTTTGTATGGTTTTTTCCAAACTCCACCATATTGCTTAAGTAAAGATTTGGCTAGCCCACAAGTTTATGTTTATGGTAATGGCTGTTGGAAAACCGATAACTAGTCCATAAGATTATTTCTTATGGTAAAGACAAATTGCAAATCCATTATTAGATGGTTACACCTTCTAAACCAAAAAGTGAGATGGTATCTCAACACACCAAGTTATCATGTTACACAAAAAGGTGACATGGATATCAATCCATCATGGAATTTAAACCTTTTCTAGGTGGCGAAAGATTGAATCTAGCACCTGAGTCAAACGGCTACAAGTAAAGGCATATCAACATCTCACCGTAGATTATGGCTGTAATTGTTATGATTCTCAAAAACCATATGAATTCAACTCAACCAATGTTTAACTGAACATGAGTAGTTTGAAATGGTTTTCAGTCAACCATGGACATGCACCTTTCTGGTGGCCAAAGGACTGACTACTCCAGAGTTAATGGCTAACTGGTAAAGAGACATCAAATCCATTAAAAATTTTTTAATGATTCACCTCTCACGGGAGTTAACACACCTGGAAGTGATGAGAATAGACTGAAACTAGCTACTTGATTTGAATGTAACATGATTGTCATTGTTGCTTGGAGATGATGCGATTTGCCTGAAGAAATTTTGACAGAATCGTTGTCTTGCGAGCATCTAAGATCAAAAGAGATGGCGTCTAAGTGTCAGCCAAGATCTAAGAATAACTTGAACGAATTCTATTTACAACATCCTCAGAAATGCTTAAAAGTAGTTAAAGTAAAGATCACGAATGTTGTTGAAGGAACTTGCAGTTCACAAGTGGCGAGATCAAGTTAGGGGAGGATTGTTGGAAAAAAGAGATTAGTAGTAAGACTTCAATCCTACAAGGTTAGTATACACAGTCTATAGTCTGGTAGAAAAGTTAGTTCTGGTAGTAATTGAGTTAGCTACTGGCAATACTAATTTAAGTCTGGCAGTACACTAAATTAGTCTACGAGGGTAGAATAGCAGTACTTGACGTTAGTACACGAGTCATAGACTTAGTTTTAAGTCTGGTTCACTTATTAGTTAAGTCTGTTTATGTAACAGAAATGACGTAATAGTTTATCATTAAGAGATATCTTAGGAGATATCTTAGGAAATGAATATGTATAATTCCTTGTGATCATGATTGTAAGGCCGCGATTATGGTATCCTTGGTGTATAAAAGGAACCCTAAGGCACAATGTTATGTACTACGTGATTGAAAATATCAATAGAAGCATTAGAAGCTTAATACAATTTTAGAATTATTGTTTTCTTCTTAATATCTTGTGTTCAAGTTATCCGCATTTAAACACTGTGATATTCATAAGTCCAGTTGCATCTCATATAGTTTGATGTTTGAGATTTTAACCAAGTTTATATTCTCTATCGGTCTTACAAAAGGACCAAGTCAATCCTATAGCCAAGGACCTATAAAATAGCTTCATAGAATCCTCTGAACCAAAATTCCAATAAGACCCATAGCTTCCCATGTACTACTTCGTGTCTTTTATATCTAACAAATCCTTCATTACTTCACTTCCTTCCTGAAGATTTAGCTAAAGAAACGAATTGTTTCAACCCTTCCAAGCAAGGATTTCAGACTGGTTCCCTTTGACAACAGGCAATCATCGTTCAAGTACCAACAGCATGAGGCCACGTGTTACACTACTCCCTAATTCCGATCTTATTTTGACCTTTCACCACATTGTAACGTCACGAAATTACCCCTCCATATAAAACCACTATGTTCCTTAAAAACATATGAATTGATGCGCTCTTACCTTCCGGACCATCTTTTTTTGGTAATCAACATTTTTTTTCTTTTAGAGGAGGTTCTTATAGAAACCTAGCAATATTTTGCGTGTAACTTAAAACGATCTTAATCCATACCGATACATAGGTGTATTCACCAATCTTTTCTCTTCATTGAAGACGTTAATGAAGCGAACAAATCCAAACCTCCTTCCATTTTTTGACCTCTTGGTAGGAATAAAGGTATCCACAACATGGCTGTACTGTTTGCATGATTGAAACAATTCCTTCGCTGAACACGACTCTGGGAAATTCATGATAAATACTTAGACGTAAAAATCATAGCCAACATCAGCCTCCTTTGTTCTGAAACGCCCATAAAAAGAAACACAACAACGATACTCCTTGAAAATAAAGTTTTATTATTAAAAAACCAACGCACCCTTAGGTGGTTTTTTCTGTGGTGCGTGGTAGGAATTCGGTGGGCTGGATCGGTGGGTATATATCGTGGATCTAGGACTATATCCGTATAATTCGTGTAACTTTTTGAGCTCATTTAGTTTGTATATCGATAATTTAATTACATTATATATGACTATACGTGTAGATTAGGTTTTAGGTTTTATTGTGATTAGGTTTAGGTTTTATTTTAGGTTTTTGTAGATGACTGGAATAATGTGATTTTGATGATGCGTATATAAGGATTCACATTGGTATCCAAAGTGGGTGGATCTCATACTTTTGCAAGTATATTTGATCATTTGGAAACTTAGGTCACAAAACCATGAGTTTATTGATCAGCGGTATGGTGAATTGCACAACCTTACATGGATTTCTAACCAGTAACCCAAGGAAACTAAAAAAGGGTTCATTATATATAAACATTTAGTTTACATTTGTTTTCGTTGTTAATGCACTTAATAAATAATTCTGTATGGTTATAGTTCATTTACCTTTACTTAATTTATTTTAAACGATATTCACAAAACAAGCTACCCATCGAGAGTAATGATTGCCATGTTTGTTAATTATTTAGCGAATTTTCTTTTAACAACACCAACAGTAATTCAATTTTTAAAATTGACAACAATTACTAAAAGCCAAGGTCAGACAATATCAGAGGTTGGTTTGCTTTTAACAAAGATGATTTTCTCACACGGGCAGCTATATGTCACACTATCAAGAATCAAACGAAAAAGAGAAATGAAGATTATGTGTTCACACAAACATGTTCACACTAAACACGTATAAACCATTAGAAACATTATCGACAAACATCATTGTCTCAATGGTTTCGATATTAGATGGGTTTGTAGAGTCACGGGTGTGATTTTTTAACGATTATAACAAAAGGATAGGGCTTTTTTACCTTCACAGATCAATGATGAGATGGTTGTCTGCTCTTTGATAGGTCACAATAGTATAAAATTAATATCAGGATTTATGACAATGAAACTCATAAGGTGCCAACAGAACAACAAATACTCTTAAATCGTCTTAATTTTTTTAAAACCCATTACGTTGTGTTTAAAATCCATCAGTTACATAGTTAAATTAAAAAAAATCCGAAACAAACCCGCCCGTCGGACGGGTTATGAAACTAGTATATATATATATGTACACACACACATAGCGGAGTAAAGAGTAGTTTTATAAAGGGTTTTCTAAATTATACCCTAAGGGCACATGATAAAGAGCATTAAATGCGTTTTGAATCTTAGTGTGGAGGCTGTGAGGCCTGATGCTAAAGAACAATGGAGAAGTGACTGCTAACCATTTAAATTGTGAAAAGCTGATTGTATAATCAGTATTTAATGTTCTTTAACACGTGACTGTTAAATGCAAGTTAGAAAAACTTTTTATGAAAGTCCAAAGGGAAAATTAGCAAATCAAATACAAATACTTTTCGAAAATGATACTTTTATGAAATAAAATGTGTAGAAAAAACAAAGTCACATGGGAAATTCAGAGATGCACAGCTTTCATAAAAGTGGGAATTATTGATTTTTTTAAGGTGGTGTGATCCATGTGAAAGAATCCCTGACACTCCCACGTTTTCTCATTTTTGTCTTTTTCACTTTTTAATTACATTTATCTCTAGTTTAGTTTGCAAGATTCTTACAAACATTTTATATGATGTTAACAAGACTTTTAAGAAATCGATAATACAAAAGTAACAAAAACCGACCTTGATATAAAGCTTGTTGAGTACTTATACGACGGAACCAATGAATCAAGCTATAAACACTCACATCATTTCCTTTTTATTGAAACTTGAAGTTGTAAGATTTGGTTTCGTGGACTTATTTTAATATTGTCATGTTATGTCAAATAGATGTTAGTTATGAAATGAACTAGTAGATCTTATTATGTCTATTCTCCTGGTCTAGAAGGAAGTTGCATGTAGATGAGTGGAGTACGGATTGGTTACGTGTATTACAAGGCCCACATTTTTCATGTCAATTATTTGTTGTCATATAATGTTTGTAAATCACTTCAACTAAGGGTAACATAAATTACACATTTTTCGTACCTTTTATTTTCCTTTGTCCTACTGTTTATAGTATAACACATTTTTTTATCAGTTATTGTTTCGTATTTTTTAATAGCTTGATATTTTTGACTTGTTAAACTTTATATTTTTTGTCTCGCACTTTTCGTTTCACAGTTTTATAATATAAACAAAATTATAAAAATAAAATAAAAATTTTTAAAAAATAAAAAAAACAAAAAACAAAAAAAAGATACATATGGCTTTTTAGGAGGTTCTTTATAACCTATCTTTTTCTATATATCATCAAGTTAAACCTAATAATGCCATATTTATTCAATCAAAACTAATAATTGACATATATATACTCAGCATAAATAACAATTTGTCTATTTACTTATTTCTTCATAAAACTAGTTAAAGTATAATTTATGTTACTATATTCTCATTATACCCCTAATCTATTAATACTATTAAAAAAAGTGTTTGGGTAAAAGTCGAAAAATACTCACGAACTTTCAAAAATGTCCCGACATCACCAACGAACTAAATTTCGTCCTACATACACCAACGAACATTCAAATATTGTTCCGATATCACCCATATAATATTTTTTTACCGACACGTGACAGTTATCTTCCACCTGGCAACGTTTTTTTTAATTAAATAAACTCAATTCAGATTGTGTGAAGTATATATTTCCAAAAATATTATAAGAAAAAAACCATACATATATCCATTTCCATTTCTCCTCTCCCCACACCCCCGGGTTCCCTCTGACGCATGGATGGCTAACGCGGGGCTTCAACGGCGTTGGAGGTTTCTGGCTTGTCGGGACAATGGTATCGCCGGCATTGCCGTGCAGCTAGGCATTTACGCCAAGCTCGGCGTTACCGTACCTAAGGCTCTTATAATGTTTGTAAATCACTTCAACTAAGGGTAACATAAATTACACATTTTTTGTACCTTTTATTTTCCTTTGTCCTACTGTTTATAGTATAACACATTTTTTTATCAGTTATCGTTTCGTATTTTTTAACAGTTTGATACTTTTGATTTGTTAAACTTTATATTTTTTGTCTCGCACTTTTTGTTTCACAGTTTTATAATATAAAAAATTATAAAAATAAAATAAAAATTTTAAAAAAATAAAAAAACTAAAAACAATAAAAAGATACATATGGCTTTTTAAGAGGTTCTTTATAACCTATCTTTTTCTATATATCATCAAGTTAAACCTAATAATGCCATATTTATTCAATCAAAACTAATAATTGGCATATAATTGACATATATATACTCAGCATAAATAACAATTTGTCTATTTACTTATTTCTTCATAAAACTAGTTAAAGTATAATTTATGTTACTATATTCTCATTATACCCCTAATCTGTTAATACTATTAAAAAAAGTGTTTGCGTAAAAGTCGAAAAATACCCACGAACTTTCAAAATGTCCCGACATCACCAACGAACTAAATTTCGTCATACCTACACCAACGAACTTTCAAATATTGTTCCGATATCACCCATATAATAATTTTTTACCGACACGTGGCAGTTATCTTCCACCTGGCAACGGTTTTTTTTAATTAAAATAAACCTATATTCGATTGTGTGAAGTATAATTTCAATAATTATTATAGAAAAAAACCATAATATTTCACAATTTCTCATTTCTCACTCTCCACAACCGCTCCCCACGTTCCCCTTCCCCCTCTCTCTCCATAACCAGATCCCCACCGTCACAAACCACCGTCCAACCACCGCCGAAAAACCCAAACCCCCCACTTTCTTACCTGATGAAAGCTTTTCAGGTTGTAAAAATAAGAACATGCCCATGTCTCCTCATGTTTTATGACATCTCTTTTTCTACTAAACCGATGCCTTAAAAACAGGACACCTCCAATAAACACAAGCCCAACCGAAACCCCAATTACCTAAAAACAGTTAAATTTCTTCTGATTATAAGTTTGTGAACAACTGGAGAAAGTATGATCTCCCATGTTTTGGTCCACCGATATACATAGTCCTTTATTACCTGTAAAACTCTCCAACTGTCCTCCCTTGATGAACGATAAAGGTATAGGCCTAGAAAGAAGGTTGTTTGAGAAGTTCATTGAGCTTGGAAGCAAATCACAAAGGCTTTCTGGTATGCCACCTGTCAACAGATTTCTTGACAGGTCAAGAACATTTAAAGATTTTACAGGTAATTGAAAAGGGTGTTTGGATTCATGGACAGATTTTGGAAAGAGGGTTAGAATGTGATGTTTTTATTGCGGCTAGATTGGTTGATTTGTATTGTAAATGTGGGCGGTTGGTTGATGCGCGTAAAGTGTTTGATAAAATGTGGGACAAAGATGTGGCCGTGTGGAATGCGATGGTGGCGAGAACAAAAATGTGGGACAAGGTCAGCTAGCTGGAAAGAAATTTTGTAGTGGAGAAGCATTTGGATTTCTAGATCTTGTATTTGGATGATGATGATAAGAAGCCACTTAATGCCCTTGAGAAAGTTGAAGTTTAAAGAAGATGATGATGATATGCTGTTGTTTATGTATCATCAAGAGTTATTGGGTCTATAAATAAATGTGTGATTTTTGAAGGTAAAAAAAATTGCAGATAGTTTCTATGTTACCAGATTTTTTAGCTAAGCTATTTTTAATGAGGAATTTTGTTAAAAAAGAAAAAGGAATTATAAGTAAGATCAAAAGAAAAAATATAAAAGGGTAATTTAGTCATTTTATGATATAACTAGCCAATCCATGTGTGCAAGAATTATACATGTGGCAATTTTTAAAGTACATGTGGATATAAAAAAAATGGCGTGGAAATTTAGCTGGTCATCTTGGTAATATTAACACATAACAAACAAGTTTGTTGGTGTAGGTAGGACGAAATTTAGTTCGTTGGTGATGTCAGAACATTTTTGAAAGTTCGTGGGTATTTTTTTACTTTTACTCAAAGTTTTTGCATATGTCATCTTCATCTAGCCGGAAGTTTCGCATTAGTTGCTGCAATTAAAAAACATTAATTGATGATGTCATATAACTTTTACTTTTATCTTTTTCTTTTTTACGCTCTTTTTTGAACGATATTTTTTTCTACGACCTTTTGTAAATTAGAATGACATGCGTACTTTTCATTAATTCTTAAAATTTAATAGTATATCAAAAAAAGTTTCTTTTCATTCAAATATATTCATTCACTTGCCTGCGTTCTTTAGTTGACTTATTTATCGGGTATTTTATTTGGTTCGTACGTAATTTAACTTTGTAGGTTTTTATTATTTTGTTATAATGCAACGATCTTCTCTAGAACACATGATATCGACTTTTAAAAATGTATAAAAATTATAATTTATAAAACCGACCTTCAACTTTTATCTATTTACGACTTTTTATATAACAACTTTATTTATCAAATATAACGCATATCTATCGATTCGTTAGGAAAAAAATATCACTGAAAAGATCGTCAAATTGCGAACAAAATGAACTCAATATTGCAATGCTTATGACATGTGAACGATTTTATAAAAAATGTTGAAGTTTAATATATATTTTAAAAATATTTACGGAAATAGTCTTTGAGGTTATCGGTTCATTGCAAGGTGAGTCTCAACGACCGACAAATAATAATCGACGTTATCGATCCGTTGTAAAAATAGTCTTGCGCGCTCCGTAACAACGCACGGGTTACGAACCTCGTTAATATTTATAAAAAATCATCCATTCTCTTTTTTATTATTCACATTTCTTACAAAAACATATTCCAAACCCCTATTATTATTTATCTTATTCAACACATTACTCCGGCCACCTTCAAACAATTCCGACTTCCACGCCAATTTTCTGGCATCATGCTAATAGTATTCAAATACCCAATATCAGTTTAGAAAAATAAAAATAAACGTACAAATATTCCAATTCCTTACAAAAGAAATTCCGAAACCTAGTTTACAAGAACAAACATTATTACATGAAATTCAAAGTTACAGGCTCAATCCAAAGAACTCCATCTGCTTTCTTTTCTTCACAAAAATTGTCAGATCCAAAATTATAATAAAATTCCCGAATAAAATCAACACCAAATATACATAAAATCTTCAAAATCTTACACCGTGTTCTTGAGTTCTTTCATTAAATAAAAGTAAAATAAACACTTTCCTCTGAAAATTAGAAGGAAACACTTTACTTTAATAATCATCAAAGTAATACTAAGTTTCCTTCCATTTCATTTTCTTTTCTTTCTTAAGTACTACTCGAGAACACAACCTCTTTTATTTTCATTTTCATTTTCTTTCTTAACTCTAACTCGAGAACACAGTTACCCATTTCAACATCTTCCCCATAAAAGTTATTACTCATAATCCATTCAAGAAACACCTCTTTAATTCATACACGTCCTTTCGTGATGTAACAAAAAAAGTCACAAATTAATATCATGGCAGATCTGGAGGATGGTGGTGGCGGGTGTTGACGGCGTGGGTAGCTGGTGATGGTGGCGTCGGTGGCATATTCGGCGGATAGTGATAACATGATTACAGATCTGGTGGTTTGTGGAAGCTTGTGGATCTCATAATATTATGAAAGGCCCGACAATGGTGCAGTGACTATGGTGTTGGGCGAGGCGACCGGCTTATTAGAGGATATAACGGTCCAAGCTTGAATGTGGGTTGGGTCGATTAGAGTTTTAGGGTTTCTAGTATATTATATGTTGTCCTATAAATACATATCAATAATTGAAATCTCGTTATATCCTCTAACACGGCTATGGTGGTGAAGACATAGGTGGCTGGAGTTGATGGCGGGATGGTGATGATTGGCGGCGGGGGTGGTTTTGAAACATGGTCCGGATGGCGGTGGGGGTGATTTGAGTGGCAGTGATGGTTGTTGGATGGTGATGGTTGGGAGTGTGTTTGTGTGTGTTGGTGATATTGAATAATGAAAAAGAATGGTAAAAAAATTAGGCATAACTTTTTTATAAAGAAGAAGGGTTTCGTAGATATGCGAAAAGACACAATTACCCTTTCATCTGCACGCCACATGATCAAGTTAGCGATCAAACTAACAGAAAAATTGATCAAGGGACCAAACCCGATATAGGTCAAAATCATGAAGAGAGGATTCGGGAAAAAAAATTAAGGACTATTTTTATTAAATCCGACAGACCACAGGGACCATTTATGCAATTAACTTTAAGTGTTACGTATTCTACCATTACCATATATGATAGTAAATGAATTGTATTATTTGCTTTCGACAAGGACGTACGTGATACATATATTGTATTATTTTCCCTTGAGAAGTAAGAGATACACGTATATTGTATCATTTGCCCCCCTAAAGGACTTGCGTGATGATATAATGAATTAGTAATGATATGATATCATCAGGTTACTGATGAGAATTTTTTAGGATATATTTTTATATTAAGTTATTAAAGGTATAATAGAAATTTAATAATATAAAATATATTTTAACTAGTTTTATGAAAAATGAGTGAATATGATAAATTGTTGTTTACATTGAGTCTATATGTCACTATAAATTTGATTGGGTAAATATGATAATAGAAGGTTTAAATTGGGATATATGGAATTAACTCATTCCACTGTTGAGAGCATCTTCGATCTAAGCATCATTTGTATCTTTTTGCATTAAAATAGTGTAAAAGTGTCAAATTTGAACTTTAATGTTAACACTAAACATTTAATATTTTAGTATAGTGAATAGTAAATGAGAAAATAACACTAAATTTGGTGTTATACTATTTATGATATTAAAATACTGTTTATGTCATTTAAACTCTTACTTTTCACCCTATCTTGGATATGCATATTAAAAACTCATAATAAATTAGTATAAAGTTTATTTCTATAGACTTCTCATTCATATAATCAAACAAGTTCAATATCGATATATATTATAATAGATGTATTTTATATTTATAGCACTATTATAATTTTTTAAATGAAAAAAGATGATTTAGTGTAAATATTTAATGCATATATTAGAGTAAAAAAAATAATCTAACAATATACCATAAAGATACTAATATTATGATCTAAATATTTAGTATGTACATTAAACATACCTTTTTTTAAAAGGCCATTAGAGATGCTCTTAGATTTCTATACACATACACAAGAAGTCTTTGTGCTTCCACAAGATTACGAATCAAGAAATATGCGATTAGGTTCGTTATTCTTGTTAAAACACAAACATATTTGGGAAAAGACATATGAAACGATATAGACCAATGAGAAATTGGTTCTAAGGTTAAAGTGACTTCATAGCATAAGAAACACAAGAATATAAAGAACGAGCTCATTCGATACATTTGAATAAAATAAGTTGTCACAAAATACATCAGATAGTTTTATCATGAAATAGTAAATTGTTTGGAAAGGAAATCAAATGAACACAATTTATGCATAAAGTCTTCAATGTGACATGACCAGGTGACTCTACAATGAGACTCCATGATGTTAGCCATGCAAGTTATTGACCTCATAAAATACATGTTAAAACGTCAACATAAAGTTAGTGAGTTCATAGGTTTCAGTAAAATATCAGTTTGGTCACAAGATTTCTGAGTGTGACTATTGTAGCACATACAATATCACATGAAAAGTAGTTATGATTGCGCTAAGCTCATGACACCGAAGCTACAACCAAAGTCATGTAGTTACGTATTGGTGCCCCTGTAGGTGTCTATCCCAAGAACACCCAAAGTTTCCCAAATGTCATGCGTCCGTTTGACCAGTACCATCGGTCAAGTAAGCGCTACTTACCTGGACGGGGTGTCAACCCCAATAGATCTATTTACATCATTCGTGCTTACACAAAGTAATTAACGGTTCATGATAGTGGTGGGGCCAGTGTGGGATAACGGGTACTTAGGCAATCAGTAAAAGTTTAAAGTATTTGTGTCCATAAGTAACACGCAATGTATTCTCACCCCAAATTATTTCAAAACAATTATAAACCATGTAAAAGTGGGGCTATGCAACTCACCTTAAGTCAATAAGTAAATCCGAAGTAGTATGAGTTCAAAAGTAACAAGTATCCTAACCGCAACCTAATTAAATTATAAGGCGTTTTAGGGTTTACTATATGATATAAACTACATGCATATGAGTTTTGTAAATATTTTTATCACCCATATATACTTGTGTCTAAGGTTTACCAAGTTCAAAAGTGTGATTTAAAGCAAGTTTACTATGTATTTTAACTTAGAAAATATGAGCAGTTTTTCTGGGCAGAAAATACTTCCAACTTCTCGAGTCCTTAACTCTTTTATTTTCTACTTAAACAAGGCCATTCAAAAGCCTAGGTTGAAGTTTTTTGAGTTACATTTCCAAAAATATAAGCCTCACAACATGAATCAGAGTTTAAAGGGTCCATATGTGCCTTGCAAGATACGAAGGTCAAGCTGTATTTAGGACCGAATGTTTTGCCAGTTTTGTTTTGGCCATAACTCACTTAATTTTTATCCTCTTGGGTTAATTCAACTTGCTGAGTTTAATTTAAAGTCTTAGCTACAAAAATTTCAAAAGGCTCAAAATGCCAAACTACCCTTAAGGTGCTCAAAAATTCGTGTAAAGTTCAGGGTGCAATTCTGGCCACTTTCTGTTGTGCACTTCTGGACATTTTCTGAATTCATGAAATTCATAATGTAACTACATAATACATAGTATTAAGTTGTGAGTTCAATAAATGTGCTATAATGTTCTTTAAAGTGGTATTTTTATGTGTACAAGTTGATATAAAATTCTGCTCAAATTAAGGTTTTCACAAACAAGTTTAATTTAAGTTTTTACATAAGAAGTATATAGTGGTGATATAAAAACATGCATGAAATGATCTTTATGAATGAAAATAAATATTATGAGATGCTTACAAAGAGATGGTGATGATTTAGATGATTAGGTGTGCACAAATTACCCAAGAACACAAAGAAAACCTTAGTTTTTATAACCCTTTACCAAGTAATCTTGCAAAACCTTAAACTAAAATTTAAAAACTCTTTGTTCTTGCTTCTATGGATGCCAAAATTTTAGAGAGAATTAGGAGGATGATATGTGTGTGAAAGTGGTGAGCATGAGAAGTGTTAGGTACTTGGTTTATATAAAAATACTTAGAGTAAGGTTGAATGGTCTTTCCCTCATCACATGCTAATGTAGAAACACTTTAGGAAAACATATTTGGGGAGTGAGGAAGGGACATGGCCGACCTAAGGGAGGAATATAGGAGTTTGAGAAATAGTACTTGGTTATTATACACATGTGATGTTTAACTAGAATGGATGTGTAGTGTTTAACATTTGAAAAACATATTTGAGGTATTACCCCTTATATGGGACAAATTCTAGAAAGTCTAAGGGGTGTAGTTTTTGAAAGTATAAGTTATAGTTATGTAAGTATGTGAAAGATGGTGAAGTGTTGGGTAATTTGTGTATGCATGCATGCAAAATCATGCAAGCTTAAATGACTTACGTAAAAGTTAAAATATTGAATGCATATGATTTGTAAAATATGTTCATGAGTATGATAATGTACTAAATACATGTAGACTAAACTTAGTCTAAAGTAGGAATAAATTCAAAGTTGTTTTTCATAGTACGCGGGATAACCTCTCCGGTTATAAATTAAAACAAGTACGTATATGTTTGAAGTAAATTTTTTAAGTTTTTAAGTAAAAGAAAGCCTGAAATTTTAGGTTGTCACAAAATTAGTATAAAGTTTATTTATATAGACTTCTCATTCATATAATCAAACAAGTTCAATATCGATATATATTATAACAGATGTATTTTATATTTATAGCACTATTATAACTTTTTAAATGAAAAAAGATGATTTAGTACAAATATTTAATGCATATATTAGAGTGAGAAACATTAATCCAAGAATATACCATGAAGATTCTAATTTGCCTTATTATGATCTAAATATTTAGTATATACATTAAAATGCCTTTTTTTAAAAGGCCATTGGAGATGCTCTTAGATTTCTATTCACATATACAAGAAGTCTTTGTGCTTCCACGAGATTACGAATCAAGAAACCATGCGAATAGGTTCGTTATGCTTGTTAAAACACAAACATATTTGGGAAAAGACATATGAAACAATATAGACCAATGAGAAATCGGGTCTAAAGTTAAAGTGAGGGGTGACAAGAGATCATCATCCATCTCAACGTCACATCAACTTCACCTCAGTTTTCTCTCTTCTCTTACTTCTTCTCACTCCCTCTCACATTTCAAGTGTTTTGGTCATCATCCACCGCCTTTCATTCAAATACACACTTTATGCAAAATATACCCCACTAAATACCCCACACACACTCACAAACCAGATAAAAATTAATAAAACAAAAAAAGAAGCCCATAAATTTTACCACTCACGAATGGTGAGTGGCTCACAATTTCATCCGATTTTTTAGCCAAACTCACGAGTGAGGTGAAGGGGTGGTTTTGTCTTTGGCGGGTAAGGTGGCTACTTATGGAGGGGATCTCACACCCACTCCCACAAGCCTAAGAGCGAACTAAAATATACACACAAAACTAAGATAAAAACCAAACTTAGCCACACAAAGAGTAAAAAGGTGGCAACCAAAGGTTCCAGGTGATGAGGTATAGTCTCCGCCGGAACATCCGAATAAGAAATATAGCTTAGATACTCCTGCCAAACTAGCACGGGCTAAAACTAATTAAATACTCCGGAGAAGCTGACTTGTCAAAGGATACGTCAGGTCCGGAGTCACCACCAGAACTCCGGAGAAGCTGGTATGTCGAAGGACATATCAGGTTCGGAGTTATTAGCTTCATCTTATTGTAGCGGTATCAAAAGACAATCCGACAAAGGTACAGTCCTTGTGAGGGACCACAATCCTTGGAATGACACGTAGCTGACAGATCGTACCAAGAGAGAGCCCCACGGTTATGTCTTGTAGTGAATCCCAAATAGTATAAATGGAGAGCTCGTTTCCCCAGGATGATACACACAACACCTACTCCGGACCATACTTTATATTCTCTGCATTTATCTTATATCACCGTACTTACTCTTACGCTGGAGTTGGTCCCGGGGTAAGCTAACATTGTTCTTTCTTATTTTCAGCTAGGAGACAAAGGATTAAGCTCCGGAGGAACCAAGTTGAACTCAATACTCATTACCGCTGATGTCACTTTTACCAAGCCCAAGTAGCTCACGTAAATTTACCTCAACATTTGGCGCCATCTGTGGGACTCGGCATCCTAATCTACCCAAAGAAGAAAACTAAAGAAGGCATGGTTGACTCGCAGCCTATGGAGGAGGAGATTTGGGGAACAGATGCAAGGGGTGTGGGAACGGAGACCCATGGGGGTCCCACTAAACCTGTCCTAGAAGCGTAGAAAACCCCTTCCCCTTCTTCGACCTTTATCAAAGAAAACATTGATGTATTGAGAACCATGATCAAAGAGCACGACCAACAAGCTAAGACAAAAGCTATGCCAAGAAGACTTGCCTATGCCGACTCTGATAAAGAAGCTCTGGTCAAGTCGCTAGCAAAAGGTTTTTCCGATCGATTATCCCTTGAATCTTCCGGCACGTCCGAAACTCAGACAAACTCGCTTCGCCAGTAAAAGTCAAAGGACCTCCTATAAGAACAAAGAACCGGCACACTTAAGGAGGTCAAGAAGGCTGGAAGACCGGAGCATAACCAAGAAGAAAGCAAGAAAGGAAAAGTCCAAGTCCATGGGGAAAAGGTCCGGATACCAAGAAACAAGCTCGGACTCCGAACATGAGGAAGGTTCGGAAGACACATACAAAGATCTAAACTCACCCTACAAAGGCCTAAACTCACTCCCTTCACCCAAAGAATTAATCGCTTCAGATACTATCGAAGGGCTAAGCTCCTTCGAAACATCAGGGTATACTAGGGAAACAAGGATCCGGAGGATCATTTAGGTATCTTCTCGACGGAGGCCAAACAAGAAGAATGACTGATGCCCGTTTGGTGCAAAATGTTTCGCCAAACCCTAGGTGGGGCGGCGCAAAACTAGTTTGACGATTTGGACCCTAAAAGTGTGGACAGTTTTGAAGAACTGAGTCAAAAATTCTTGGAAGAATTCTCGCAACAAAAGAGATACGCCAAAGACTCTACTGAGATCCACGGTATTAAAAGGAAGCAGAATGAGGGTTTACAAACTTTCATGTATCGGTTCAAATTCGAAAGTTCGCACATAATGGGAGTTCCTCCGGTCTTACGTATCTCGGCCTTTATGCATGGTCATGGTCATCCAAAACTTGCAAAAAAGCTCAATGACAAGATCCCCAAAACCGTAGACGAGATATTCGAGAGGGTTAGAGCTTTCATTCGAGGGGAAGTAGCAGCAGGTTCGGCAGAGATGGGCCATCCCTCATATATAGATAAAGGAAACGCGCGTCGAGTGTGGTTAGGCGTACAAGAAAGAGCTAGAAACAGGAACGGACCTAGGGATACCCAAAGGAATATGGGAATGTTTACTTCATATCCTAGGAGAGACACTTTCACTCCAGTTACCAAGACTCCGAAGGAAATCTTAGCTATGGAAAGCATAAGTTTTCCAAAACCGCCACCATTGATCAGAACTCCCAAAAAGCAGAATCTAAACAAATTTTGTGACTATCATGGGGACAAAGGCCACAATACAAATGATTGTTATCAATTAAAGAAGCAGATAGAGGAGGCCGTAGCCTCGAGAAAGCTTACTCATCTAGTAAAAGATATTCGTAGAAACAACCAGAGGAATGGAGGTTTGGGAAGAAGCAACATCAAAGTCATCAATATGATAAGAGGAGGAAGAAGCCGGAAGAGACCTTTTGAAGGAGAAAGATCCGGCCTAACCGAAGAACTAACTTTCCCAGCAATCCATCGGGGTCATTTGACAAACGGGCCTATCATATTGGAGGGAATGATTGAAGGTCACCAAGTCTGGAGAATCCATGTGGACGGTGGAAGCTCTTCAGAAATCAGGTATGAGCATTGTTTTAGAAATTTCAACGCCGACATCTAATCAAGGATGAGGAAATGAAAAGCTCCGTTGGTCGGCTTTTCGGGTGAAACTTACCACCCTTTGGGGATAATAGACCTTTGGGTGACTATAGGAGAAGCAGGAAATAACAAAACCGTGCCAATGGAATTTGCGATAGTAAAGTGTCGTTCACCATATAACGTCATAATTGGAAGGAACGAAATGCGGAGTCTCAGAACAGTAGGATCTACCATCCATTCTATGATCAAATTCCCAACAACCTAAGGAATCATAACAATGGAGACAAGCATAGGCTTTATGGGAATGTAGACAGCTGGATAGGATGAAAAACACTCTGAAGGAAACATAATGGAGTCAATAGGAGGAGCAAATGTCCCGAATTAGAGAGCATGCGAGGACACAGACCAAAAATAGCATCGGTTCAAGGCCAACATTACCAGAGGAAGAAAGTAACAACAAAGAGACAATGATCATCAATCCTGAACATCCAGAGTAGTTCATAACAGTGGGAGTCACATTACCCGCCAATTGCAAACGACGATTGAGGGACGTGCTTCAAGAAAACATAGATGTATTTATATGGTCCGGATCAAAGGGAACGGTTGTACCATGATTTTTCATTGAACATCAATTAAAGATATACCCCTTGGCCGAACCAATCGTTCATAAGAGATGACCTATGACGCCAGATGGGTAACAAGCGCTGAAAGAAAAAGGCGTTCCATTGGCTAAATGAAGGGATAATCAGGAAGGTCCACCACCCTGAGTAGGTCACCAATGCTATACCCATAAGGCTAGCAAGTGGCGCTTGAAAGGTACAAATGGATTACTCCATCCTTAACAATGTTTGTGCTAAGGATATGTACCCTTTTCTGGAGGAAGGAAAAGGACTGGCATCACTGATGGAGTACCCGTACAAGTGTTTCCTACGACTTCTAAGGGAAAATAGCCAAATAAGAATGGCAGAAGCAGATGAAGAAAAAATGGGATTTCACACAGAAGAAGGGGTATACTGTTTCACCCACATGCCAAAGGTAATAAAAAATTCAGCAGTGGCACTCCAAAGGATGATGGAGAGGGTACTAGCAGATCAAAGAGGATGAAACGTGGAAGTATACTTGGAGGAAATAGTTATAAAAAGCAAAATGAATACAACTTGATTCAAGATGTTGAAGAAACGCTAAGTAAGTTAAGAAGAGTAAACATCAAAATCGATCCTAACGCATCTACATTCAGAATAGACGAAGGAAAATTCCTCGGACACATGGTAACAAAAGATGGAGTGAGGGCAGACCCAGAAAAGGTGCAGGCAATTATCCGGAGTTCAGTACCAAAGAATGTAAGTCAAATACGAAGTTTATTCCTCAAGTTAGCAGCTATCGACAAATTCTTCCCTAAGTTAGCGGAGCTTAAACATCCCATTCGAAAGGTCCGAATGAAATTAGAGGCAGAAGAAGGATCCGGTTAGACAGGTGAGGCCGAAGAAGCCTTCCGAAAGATAAAGAGAAGGCTGAGCAAGCCGCAAGCATTGACCCTACCAAAATATGGTAAAGTTTTGATGCTATGTCTATGACCAAAAGATGAAACAATCAGCTCCTTACTACTTATGGAAAGGGAAGGAATCCAAATACCCATCTCCTACGTGAGCAGACCACTACAAGGGATGGAGGTATCCTACACCTCGATGGAGAAGACGATACAAGCATTAATCCACACGGAAAGATCCCTAAGAACAATCTTCAGAAAGCATAAAAT